>JARYHS010013631.1:12249106-12397414 GCA_031002005.1 Vandiemenella viatica | reverse complement strand
ACTCCGGAATGGTAACAATAATGTTCGAAGGGGCGGAAGTCTCAGTTTTTTACCACGGTTCTGAAAATTCCTGGATCCACCACTGGCTGTAGTTAGACGGGGGCGGCATAATCGGAATTGCACAAGGGCGTTCAAACAGCTAGCGGCGGGCCTGAGTCTACGGTAGTATTCACTCTGAACATACTACTTAAGTTAAATATTTGGCAGCCTAAATATTTATTCATTTATTGTGCACTACTTTACTACCGACTGGGCATTTAAATGAAACAGAAAGCTCTAAACGGCAGTTTTTGCAGTGGCCCTTTATGCGACTATCCTCTTTAAATGGCGGTACAGTCTAACAATGCTATTTATATTCGCTCATCTGACGAAACTAAGTTATTGGTAACCGTAACATCATTTGAATCGCTCTTCCGTTGATACGTTTCTGCGGTGGGATAACATGATTCGGTGAGGACGCGCGGAGTGTGGGTGACTGCCAGGGAGCCAGATATTCCGGGCCAGTAGTCAGTAGCCGTGCGGACTTTCCATGGCTTCGGCAGGGGAAAAAAAACAGTCACGACTATTGTTCTCCGTTAATTGAATTTTAGATTTTCGATATAGTTCCCACCTAACCGAAAATTCCAGTACTCCTCCCGGATACGCCGGTCCTTTTGTATGAAAACTCTACCCTTCGAACATCAACTAGAAAACACACGCGTACAAGAGAGAAGGAAAAGTAGGAGAAGGGGAGAAAGGAGAAACCGCGCAAGAAGCCACTTTTTGTATTCTACCTCCTTGTCCACGGACTCCTAGCTACGGTATGGTTTCTCTCTGTTCGATTTCCAAGGACCAGTGTTTGCTTGCCGCAGTGTGATGTCTTTTCCCTCACTGCAGTTCAGTGAGCTATCAAGTCTAAACTTCTCCCATCACGTATCTCTCTTACCCGATGAAGTAAACGAACTGTTAACGACCAATACGACATCAACAAAGATTCATAATTAAGTGTATTCCGTTTGTGGAAACTAGATCGAAAGGGTTGAATGAAAATACTGCACCGATATAATTTTAAAAGCTCTTTACGTATTTCTTCTTTTCATTGAGGCCTACTTGGACTACGAACCAGTTACAATTCTTCAGCCTTCGTTTTTGTTTCTTCTTCCGTTCAAACCAATATTACTTCATCCTTTCACAAGGTTTTTTTTCCTTCACTACTCAGACTACTTCGACATGATTTCTGTCCTTTTATGTCTTCGAATCTTTCCATACGTAATACCTTCTTTTCAATAATCTCTCTTTCCATGATATCGTCTTCTGGTATGTTATTAATTCCTAAATATTTCTTGACCTCTTGAAACCAGCGTCGCCATTGATTTTTTCTTCCAAATGTTTTTACAATCCATTTTATAGATATGTCCAGAAAGCAAAAATCTCCTTTTTCTTATTGTTTCTGTTATATATTCTATGTTCCGACATATTTCCTTTTTTTTTTCCTTACGGCTTTACGCCTCGTCGTCGTCGAGGTCATTAGAGGCGGGAAAGGTCTCGGGACAAGGCACGGGAAGGAATTCGGCTATGGCTTACTGAAGGAAGCATCTTGGCATCTACCTGGAATGATTTGGGGGAAACCATGGAAAACTCAAATCTGGGTAACCGGACGGAGATTCGAAACGGCATCCTCCCGAATGCGAGGCCTGAGCATTACTGCTCACAAACCATGTTCGGTATACTTCATTATTATTAATTAATTTCCTTATTGGTTTTTTTGGACCCAAGTTTGATATCATGATTTTTCTTTCCAGTAAATACAATTTATCTATAGTTCAATAATAATCATTCACTCTTGTGTAAACATTCCAGATTCATGACTGAATTTTAGTGCTTTATTTTAAGATACTTTATATTCTCATCTATATATTATCTCATTTTTTCCCTTTTTTATGATATTTTAAATTTACAAGTTGCTATTAGTTTTTTTGTGATGATTAAATTCCTACCATCATGTAAGGATCCATTCTCTATAGCAGTTTCTAGAACCAGGCACAAAATAACTCAGTAATTGTTTGGCAGAAGATAAGAAACAGGAGAGTTTATTTAAAAGTCAGAGAAAGTTTACAGGAAACATAGGTATTCACAAAATATATTAGTTATAAATCAAGTTATTAATATTTGACATTAAAGTTTCCTTAGAAAGTTTTTGATAAGAATGAAAATTTCCTCCTTTTATGACGGGATTTATGAAAATAATTGCAAGTAGTACAAAAACGGGGGGCAGATGCATTGTAAAGAGAGCGCTTGTTGGCTACCGTTAAGAAAAACGTGAGTTGCCAAAAAAAGGGAGGGGGGAATTATTAGAAATCTTAAATAATTCCTGAAAATGAAAAATACATATAATAATGATGTTAAAAGGGGATCTAATAGGTTACTAACTAGAACCATGAATTTCAGATACAAAATAAAACCTCATTTATTGAGTCTTATGGCCTTACAAGGTCGGGTAGTAATTAACGTTACGTTAAACACAATTAGATCAGCAAAAACAAGCAATACCCGACGTTTACAATTCGCCGGAGTAAGCAAACAAAACTGAATGAAATATCTCAAACAAGTAATAAAAACAGCAAAGTTAACATTGATATAACATGGCAACACAGGCCATCAAATTGAAGCTAACATTTTACTGTACAAAGGAAAATCCCAGGGGGCGCCGTATAAAGTGAATGAAAAGCATCAAAATTGAATTAACAAACAGCAAGATGCTTAAGAAAAAATTGAATCGAAATATAAATTCAGCTAGCTCAGAATTTAAGTGATGGGAGCAGAGTCTTAACCCAGGCGTCGCTTAAGGGCACATAAGTCTGTTAAAATCCACTGAATAGTGACCGTCGTTTCTGGTACATTACCATAGAATCATCGCCGTGATGGTGAGCGACAAACACAATGCCACTGCAGCAATGGAAGCTAAATAAGCGGCTACGACCGCGTTATTAGCATAACTTCCGAATAATGGCAAGCACGCCACTCAACATCTCGCTTTCCCAAAGCAAGAAATGATCAACCACAATGATCATCAGAGAGCGTGCCGGCTAGCACGTCTGTTCACCAGCTCGTCTTGGACCCAAGTCACGTCCGTTCATCAGCTCGTCTTGGACAGAAGTGATGTCTAAAAATGGCTCCTTCTTCTTCCTCGGCTAGTTGCTCGCCACATGTAAAAGAACTCCACGGAATTAGTATTGTAGACCCCAATAAATGTTCAGGATTGGCTATCTACACATTTCCGTCGTCACGTGTTTAATATCATGCGTCGCATTCGCCGCCTCCTTCGCGCATTTCCTACGTGGCCTTCGGGGTAGTAGCGGGGTAGGGGGTAGGTCACCGCCCGAATTCGAACGGGACTCAAGCCGGGCTGGCCCGGCGCCACCCAGTCGCCTCGCCTGCTCCATTGTTCCACCCTCAACGGCCGAAATGGCAGTCTCTAGCCTTCAATATTTAAGCGTTCTGAGCCATGCGTTTACAGAAAAATTAATTTATAATAAACTATACCTTCGGCCGCCCTGGTTTAAACATACCTTTAACCTACTCAGACAAACCTCATTATTTATAATTTATTTACACGTTCCAAGATTAAATAATTAATAAACTTGAATATAATAAAAAGGAAAAAAAAGAAATATGAATATAATTAATAATAATTTGATTATATTCATTGTGGGTGACGCTGTCACACCACAATATATGTATATATGAAACATTAAACTTCGAGGAAGTTGTTTATTTTTTCGCTGTGATACTGATTAAGTCATTGTGTATTCTGTTTATCTCCCATTACTTGTTATCGAAATAATAGCGAAGAAACAAAGAGTAATGCCGTATTTTACTATGTAGAAAGGTACTTTTTTGGCGTTACTCATGATTAGTTATCGGTATAAACTTGAAAAATTTAGTACTAGCCACGCATGATGCCGTGTAACAGGCCTAACTCAAGTCGATAAATGTTTACGAAAAGGTCTCAGATGACTGTTGACGTAAGGAAATGAAACAGATCGTAGTAATTGTATCAATTTAATGTATAAACCCATCAGCTTTAGTAGAGGTTAGTAATGAATTCCTGTTGTGAATTTGATAACTCAGTTAAGGCAGGTGATGCAGACGTCATGTGAAAGGGTCTCTCGTGGATCTGGCTCGAGGATTCCCCGCAACGCACAGGTATTAAATTCCTGAGCCACCAATAATACACATTGCTCTATGGATACGGAGAATTAATGGAACGTGCCCTGTTTATTAAGATGAACGTTTGCCTTCCGCTTCTCCTTAGTAATTCGAGAAGCTTCATCATACAAGAATTTCATCACTATTTGCAAGATACGTTCTACTATGCAGTAAAAATTCGTGGTTCACATTACGTCCAGACATACATCATCATTAAAGAGAATTACGTAGTGCTGAGTGTAGCAAACCGGCTTCACGTTCCGGAGCAGTCGGCATTGGTTATGCTCGAGCATTCGTAGCTTTAATTGTGTTGGCATCCTGTGTTAATCCTGATTATGGTATTTAATAACTCTGATGAAAAGTTGATGACATAAGACTTGAAAAAATAAAATCTATGTTTGAAACTACCAAATACAATAAAAAAGCAGCGGCTTCAAATTTGCGTCCATACTCGGAACGAAAGGGATGAGGGGGCATTGCAGAAACTCCAATTGTAAACAAAATAAGGAAACTGACAAGTAGTATGACTTCTGAATAGGGGAAACTATGATATTCGTTGGGGTCTTAACCAAAAGCTCTTGACATGATTATTGATTTTGTTCACAAAATATTGCTTTAGAGTGATTGTAGCAAAGCTTTATGGGTCTGTAACTGAAAACAAATAAAATTCAGCACAATGCCTACCGATACTTGTTAGAAAGAGAAAACAAAACATGGGAATTCTTCACGGTTGGAATAAGCGTCTCAGCAATAATGCAGTGATACCCACGACCGAACTGAGTACTGTCAGAACAATAGCTAGTCACCACCTAGAATATGAAATTGTGGTCTACGCCTGGCAGTGAGGGTTTTAGATGAATACTTCTTTCCAAACACCACTTTTCTAAAATGTCTGAAAACGCGTACTATTTAGTGTGTAGTTATCTTTTTTGTATTTCGCGCCAGTTAGTCTGTTCGTTGATGGTAGTCAAATCGATTTTGAAATGTAACCTTTATCGACACGACAAAAAATTTGAAACTATAAGAAATTAGTTGCTTTATAAACTACTTTATGTTATAACTAAATCCAAAAGAGAACAGTAAGATGTACTTCAGTGGTGCTAATGCTTATGAATTTACGCCTCTTGAATGTCGAGGTCATTAAAGACGGAACAGGACAGTGGGCAAGGAACAGAAGGAATTAGATCGCGCCTTTTGAAAGAACCATCCAGGCATTAACCTAGAGTGATTTCGAGTAACCGACATATACCTCAATTCAAAATAGTACAGGAATTTACTTCAGCAATTTGAATCAAGTCCAAGATTCTAATTTCACCTACTATCTCGATATCAAATTGGCAGATTTCAGTAATGAATACGGATAAAAGATGAAAATAATTTTATCAGTTCAGAAATATATGGTCTGACTAGCTCGTACCCGCGACTTCGTACGCGTGGATTAAGAATTTTTTTGCCAGAATTAAATATAGAAAGTTGTTGGTAACGAAGGATTGATCCCAAACAATATCGAGTCGGAATAATATGACAGGAAAGCTATCACTATATCATTCCGTCGAACCTGTCTCTTGAAGAGAATCAATTTCCAACATATTTCTGACGCCATTCGATAAGGTCTCAAAATTTCGTGACTACAACTGTTAATCATACTGGAAAAAATATCCTGTGCCCTTCATACAGATTTTCTTATCCAATTCCATCGATATAGCCATTTAATCGTCAAAACGTAACAAAAAGACAGAGACTTACTTCCGTATTTATAAAATATTATTACTGCGGTTGCCACACACACACTGACTGCGAACAACACCTGAGGGATCGTTATAACGTAAAAAAGTGTACACCTACAGCATTGCAAGACTACCTACGATTTGCCTCGCATTGCACCCCTAACTTTCTAATATCTACAGTTTAACATTCAATCCGAATAACCTGCGGCCCAGGCCTGACCCTTACGATAAAAAAACAATTTTTAAAAAATATTAGCCTCCACGGAGAGTTGAACCGGAGACCACGACATTTGTAAGCAAGCACTTTAACCACTGCGCTGCCTGACCGCTACACGGAAAAACAGTACAGAGACGTCCATATCCAACGCGTCTGTCAATCGCCGTCCAGTAGTATTTTGAAATTATGAGACAACATGTGTTATTTATACAGATAATTTTACAACCAAATGTAGACAGTATGTTTCTCCTTGTTTCAAAGGATAAGTTTGCAAAGTTTCAAGGAGATTGGATGAAAACTGTGGATTTGTATGAAGAACAAACAAACAAACATACATACATCTTTATATATATAGATTATCATCAGATCAATATAAAAAAAATTACAATCACGCCTTTGAATATATTTCGTGAAACACCAATTCTATCAAGATATCGACAATAATTTTCTTCCTTTACCGCTATACAGGATGTATTTTCTACGTAAAAATATTACTTAATATCTGACATGATTACTATTAAAACTTTATTCCACATTTTTTTGACAGCTCGTTCGAGGCTGGGTGTAATGAGAAGCTGGTATGTCAAGGAGTAACAGAAGGGAAATCAGCTACGGGCATTAGATAAAAATTGTCTTCCGCAGTAATTCTAGAACCATGATAGAGTTATTTAGAGGTTAGAGAATATGTATTCGAACGAATATCTTACCTATGGAAAGGTCATCAACATGCGGAATTCCCAAACGCCGTAGCTTTTTTCGAGTTAGTTACATTTTTACTGCTCCATGTTCATCTGTAGATCAGATAAAGATTATGGTTATGTTCCCCGGAGTGCCATTAGGGGTGTTCCTGACATTGAGAACGTGAGGACTGTTCCCGGTCCCACCACAGTGATTTCCTCTTTCTTTGTTTTCCCAAAATTATTCCAGATGAATGCCGTTATAATTCCTTCAAAAGTCACGGTATGTATGATGTAATTTCCCAAATTATCGCAGGAATTTCTACAAATCGGAGTGATCCTATGTGATGCTCATTTGTTCTATACATCTTGAATCTGTGAACTTGCACAAAGCTTTGTTAATCTGTTTTTATATCATAGACGGAATATCAAGAAATAACGGGCACTAACTTTTCTTTATTTATACTGAATGTGTAAAGAAGAACTGATGTCCATTAACACCCACAAAAGAGGTAACTTTTAGTTGGGTATTACACATATTTTGCAGTATTCAATGGATACATGAGGCTTTCTACATTGTATTGATATCTCTATTTGGATTTAACTAGTGGGCAGTATTAGAAGCACATCCTAATGTAAGTCTTCTGGAGCATGTCTTCCAGCTTCTTGCCAAAACTATCTATTCCCGCTTAGCGGTTATACATCAGGAAACAACAAGAAGTTTGTTAAGAAACTCGTGGCTGAATAATATCTGTTTGATACATGTTTGAAGTGGAACGCCCAATAATTATTAGTCTGTCTAAATCTTCTCACTAGGACAGTGAGGTAACGGATGCGTTGGCCACCAAATATTCATTCAATTCGATCACCGCGATGCAGCACCATCATATCCCTGAGGTTGTTCCCCTCCCACGCTACCTCAGCGCAGACACGGGGACGCTGCATACTTGCCAGGCCGCCGTCACAGAGGTCAGTGGACAGCATTCCGACTGCCACAGATGACAGGAGCCAGCTGATACGTTAGGCTGAAAGTGGTCAAAAGAAGCTGCATTTACCGTAGTAGATTTCCCTATTTAACTATGGGTGTTGAGGGCGTTATAAACTGCTCAGTAATCTACACCGATATTGTAAATAAAATTCGCATCTTAGTGATATTTTAATATGTGAAAATGATTTTTTTTTTAATTCCCTTGCTTTCCTTCTTTATTTCCCGGGTCACATATGATGTTCCCTAGTCCCTGTATTATGTATTCATGCTTGAAAGGATGAATTTAAATCATTACTCGAGATAGAATCGGCAAATAAGTAGAAGTGATCACTGTTGATTTAAAAAATGGCAACTGCCAATCAACATGTTGGACTCCAATAATTAAATCACCGAAATTATCATGTATATTACTTGTAAAAGATATACTAATATAATATAATTTGCTTACTAGATTAATGCTGCGTTGAATACTCCTAATTCTTCTTCTTCCCAACGTTTCGACCACGGCTTATGTCTTCATCACGGGCCGTCTACCGATTCTGACGGCCCCTGATGAAGACATAAGCTCTGGTCGAAACGATGGGAAGAAGACGAAGTAGAAGTATTCAACGCAGCAATAATCCCGTAAGCAAATTATATATTAGTATAGTATGGTGGCTGCGAAAACAACAAAATATTTTATACTTGTAAAACATTATTGTTTTTTCTGACGAATAATCTTCCTCCCTTCACAATTAACTAAAATCGATAAATGAGATATCATTTTAAAGATAGAGTTTTCAGCTTTGGTAGCGTCGTTAATTACGAAAAGAAATTTTCGAAGTTCAACCAGTAAATGGCAAAATTATAAACAACATAAGTAACGTGTATGCGATGGTACAGAGTGAAGCTGCTAGTTTTTCGCTGGCGTATATAAAGAATGATCGCATAACCACTAGATAGCAGCAGCACATATCACAAAGGTATTGATAAATTTCGTGTGTTTCCTACAATAAGGAGCTTTTCAGATATTTTTGTTTCTGTTAGAGAAATATTTCATAATTTCTCAGTGTTTCGTAAGACATTGTAAGCGTTTTGGTACATACTTATTTTAATTGACAAATAAACAATTTCTGCAAATGAGTCGGTTTTCCTTTCATCCTACGACAAACCACCAACCTCGCTATTCATTCGAGAAATTTTGGCACTGGTCATCTAGTAAAGATATATTACAAATTCTACCGCAGCTTACTTAATGCACATGCAGTAAAATTTCAATGAACGATCCGATGTAAAATGACAAAGAACCAAACGCCTGTTACAAATTTGCTTTGATTTGCCTTTACTCGATCACCATTGATACCGTTAGACATATAAACTTCCCTGTTTCTCTCCAATGCACAGCTTATTCGTTTGAAGCTCCCGGTATTCCACAATACTGTCTTGTAAATCTAAAAACAAGTGTACTCCGGCGTGGAATCTAACAAGCGTCCATGCCTGTTCAGACCACCGTGCTTGAGGGGCGGCCGCATTAAATGGGACGGAAACAAACAGCCCGGCCGCTTTCCTGTACTGCCGGGGTTAATGTTGCGGAATGTATCCCTGCAGCAGCTTCTTCCGAAAACTCCACCAACATACGAAATAATTTAACACGTTTTACCCGCGTAACGGGATTATTTAGGAGCCAGTTAGCAGTCTGCGTAATTTAACCTTACTTGGAAACATCGTACGGTACACAACAGGCAATCTAAAAGCAGATGTTCGTAAACTCAAATAGCCGTCAGATGACTTGCTGGTTCTTTCGTATACGGTTCAGTGACCTAAGCCTAACTTTCATAAGCTTCTAACAAGAATTAGGAAGGAAATCGGCGAAGACATGAATTTCGCTGAAATAATCGAAGCACTAAAATCAGTTTGCGGAGTAACCATTATTTTAATAATCCACATGTTTGACCAGATAAACCAACCAGTTATGCCTAGGAATATTCATTTCTGGTTTACAGCTTAATGATTGTTCATGCTGCCGACGAGCTAGCTGATTTTACTGCCCTTAAAATTATCTACCGTTCGAGAAATAAAATTGAAAACGAAATCCCAGTTCATATTCATACCACCTGTATATACATAGTGCTACGACAGATAAAGTGTCTGATATTTATTTTAGTTCTGTGAACCATTACCAGCGAAATAAATTACGATAGTCATCAATTAAATAATGTTAAACAGCTTAGTGATATTACGAAGTACAAGTCGTAAATTTATTTTTATTTATTTATTTGCTACGACATTACGTCTCATCTATGTAAGGGTCATTAGAGGCGGGAAAACATGGGGGCAAGAAACAGAAATCAATTCGGCCATTTGCAGGCATTCAACTGATGTGAGCCATGAAACAGAAAAATGATTTCACCTACTGAGTCTCTAGTAGATACCCTCAAGATGCATTAGTCGAAACGTGGGGAGAAAGGAGGAGTGTTTTGAAGCATTGCTAATGTCACGAAGTAGTTGTCAACGTTATGACGGCCGCAATAATCGTTAAATTGTAACAGTAGTTACATGGTAGGACAGCATAATGGATTTTCTAACTGGTCGGTCGCAGTATGTTGTCGTTGAAGGAGAAAGTTCTTCTAATCTAGATGTTACATCGGGTGTACCTCAAGGAAGTGTAATTGGACCACTTCTTTTCTTAATTTTTCATAAACGATCTCGGAGACAAAGTGAAAAGCATTTTTAGATTGTTTGCTGATGATGCGGTTATTTATAGGGAAGTAAGGAATTTGGCCGATTGCTTAGAAATTCAGCGCGATCTGGATGATATTTTGGCTTGGTGCGCTAAGTGGCAACCTACTCTAAATTGTAAAAAGTGTAACACAATGAGCATAACTAACAAAAAGAATCCAATTGTTCAGAAATACGAGTTAAACAATACAGTTATTGATATGGTCGATTCTATGAAATATTTGGGAGTAACAGTACAAAGGAACATGAAATGGGACATACACATTAATTCGTTAGTAGGTAGAGCAAATTCTAGGCTACGATTCATAGGTCGAATCTTGAAATGGTAATGAATAAACAAAGGAGATAGCGTACAAATCTCTTGTGCGTCCACATTTGAACTATTGTTGTGCCATTTGGGATCCGTTTCGTAAGGGGTTGATCGAAAGTATAGAGCAAGTACAGAGAAGAGCCGCTCGATTCGTGACCGCTTGCTACAGTCCTTATGAAAGCGTTACAGAACTGATTAGTAGACTAGGTTGGGAGTCTCTGGTAGATAGACGACACACGTTTCGTTTAAACTTATTGGTAAACATGCGTACTCCCACTTTCACTTTGGAGTGTAGTGAAATACTTCTTCCACCAACCTATTTGAGTCGGAAGGACAGGTAAGATAAAATTAGAGAAATAATGTGCCGGACTGATTCTTATATGAATTCTTTTTTCCCTCGTACCATTAGGGATTGGAATGCACAGCAAAGAGATTAGCTTTGATGCTGAGCACCCTCTGCCGCCCACAATTTTGTGAAATGCACAGTATATATGTAGATGTAGATAGTTCAGGTGCCAAAGCGTCGAACTACGGCCCAAAGACAGGAGATCAATCACCGATGAAGCCAACGAATTTTCTTTGAAGCCTTCCCATGCCCTCTCAGCTTGCTGTTCGTTGATTACCAATACCTCAGGTGAAAGTGAAAAAGGCACTGACAACCTCACATCCTTTCCAGTAATGAAAATGAAGCAACCTCCCTCTGTGAATTCTACGGGATACGGCAGTTGCCGTAGAAACCCAACGAACATTACAAGATTGATATTTTTTGCGCAGTTTCCCGACTGAATATTCTGCAACGGACCTTTCTGGCATCTGCAGGATTCATGTTTGCTTTGCTCATAAAAACAGTATAGATGCAGCTACGCAACTAATACAAATGGTATGATTTTTACAATAAATCTGTGTAAATGCATTTATGACGCTGCAGGTTAACGAATTTAATACTGAAAAGAGATTCAAGAAAACATTTAAAAACAAAAATATAATTTTTAATGGATCATATTTCTACTGAACATTATTTTCGACGGGTGTGTAATTTTTTTTTTTTTTTTTTTTGCTTTTCAAGTTTTCTAACATTCGAAACAATTCTCATCCCTGTAATCTCATATATTATCTCTGTTGTTAGCGTTAGCTTTCTCGTATTGTTACAAAACCTGCAGCGTGAATAAGATATCAGTAGACATCTAACGTAGCATACTCATTCCGCGTTAAGACACAGTTTTGTTAAAAGTGGATCCATGGACGGACATACGTAGTTTATCTCAAAGGAACACTTGCGGGGGAGACGCAACCCGTTACAGTAATGAGCCACTTTGAAAGATGTAGCTACAGGGGTTAATAGCTGCAGAAATTATTTAATTCATGTATAAACAATATATATGTATCAGTTATCAAAATGACTACCAAAAAATTAAGATGGTTGCATTATGACCGAAAATATCGTATACAAAGAGTTATTGTAATAAAATCTATTTGCGTATACACTTCGATGAATATTTAATTTTAACAAGACGAGAAAAAGCTGAATACTTTTTTTGGAAGGGGGGGGGGGGAGGGGGAAGGTAGGAGCAGTTACAAGGTGAGAAATTTCACATTGGTTTACTGGTACATAGATTTCTTAGTTTCTTTCTGACTTCTCTGCAAAAGATGTAATAAAGCTGGCAACATTTGAAAAACTTATTTCATTGAGAATTTTGACACACTGAAATAATTTGTATGAAGAAATTTGTATTTCCGCGTGGGAAAAAAGAAATCAGGTTTCAATATACAAGATGAGCATTAAATCAATGGATTCATAAGAATTTTGCTAGCAATATCAGTTATACAGGAATTATTATATTTGATTATTGCTTACGATGAAACGGCTGTTATGGTATTTTTTTAAAGTAATAAAACAGTTTCCCTGTTTTACAGTGGTGTTATTATTTCAAATCACTGGCAGCAACAGAAAGTTGTATATTAAATTTGATGTAATGTTTTAGTTGGAAATTTTGTGATCCATTATACTTACAAAATGTGGACAATCTGAACATTTATGAGCTCTCGAAAGAACAACTTACTTCCAATGCAGCGAAATTTAATGCTACGTTGCTTTCAAAATACTGAGTGAAGATATTTATGAACCTGGGCCACTTGTTTAAATTTCACGTTACAGAAATGTTAAATACAAGCGAAAAGAAGGAAAAATTGCTTTCCTTCACTTCCGTGTCTTTCATTTCATGTACCAGAGGGCATTATGCAAAATGTTAAAATGTGGACTACGTAATTAGTAATTAAAATTTCTGATCGCTAAGTGCTTGTTTTGCTTTAAGTCTGTTTAATAAGAAGAACGCATTTAGCTTAAATGAATGAGTTCAGTTAACCAAAATATTTTTTACTGGAAAAATAATCACTGATGCTTTGGAGATTGTAGTTTTATTCGGAATGTGTTAAAATAATGAGACCTAAAATAATTACATAAGCTCTGTCTATTAACGGGCAGTTATTTAAGCCATGTTGATTTCTCAACTCATCTTAAGCGATATAATTTATTTGTTACTTTCAAACTCAAATCCCAACTGCTGTTTTGCGTATAACTATCTTTCTGAGTTACAGAATTTTAATCAACAATTTGATACAACATACACTTGTACATATGTTTATATGGTGTGTGGTACTGGTATAATATACTACTGGTATGCTAAATACATACACCTTGAAACATACCAGTTGATCGATTCCTTTGATACATACACTTCCTTTCGGCTGACCTGTAATGCACGACATTAAATAGAGGGCGTGTTGGGTTATTTTGTACGGTACTGGAAGCATCAGATGATTTGCCACATTACTTGAACTTCTCACCACAAATTTAACATTACTATGGAATAAATAAAAGCTCTAATATCCTTCAATCTGCGCAATGTTGATGTAAGAACTATCCATAAGAAGAGCAAGGAACTTTTCACGATATATGCAAAAAAATACGAACATGAAAATATAGTTATTTAATTTCATGGTTGTACCACTGAAATTGCGCATCTTTCTAATAGCTCTCCTGCTGCTGGGTTTAATGCTGTCATCTGACTAAATGTGTGAAACATTCACTCGTTGTGAAAACGTTGTCTAGGCCTGTCTTTCAATATAAAGGAATCAAACAATTAACGGGAATACTAAATTTGTAAGATTGATTCAGTGCATACAGAGCGATCATCTAGTCTACTAATTTATAATCACTCTTCTGCTTTTTTTGGCGGGGAGGGAGGAGGTAAATACCCCTTTCTGTGTTTGAAGACTGGTTAACTCTGTAACTGTGGTATATCTTTACAGTTAATAATTTAAAAAAAAGGAAAAGAAGGAGGTTAATATTATGCATACACTGCCAAAAATGTTTTTATTACCAATTTCTAAAATCTCTTAATGACGATCTTGCTCATTAAGAAGTTATCATCATGCCTGTGAACGGAACCCAATGACGTAGTTGAAACCTGAAGCCGTTATGTTGATAGGTTGCTAATCCGCCTTAATGTTGGTGTACTCGTATTATTTCCCGATGATCCCCGAGGCTGGTTAATCACGCGCGCTAGACATTTACATTCACGTTGGTTAACTTTGTCGCTTAGGCGTTTCTCATTTAAAACTGCCGATGTATTGCCACTCTGTCTGCTGTATTTTCATTGTCCAAAAGGTCTCGCCTTCAGTTTCAGCAGCGTTATATGTATTGTCTTCAGTAAAATCTAATGTAACGATTAACATCTCATAATCGTGTACATCAAAAACCAGGTTACTAATCCTAATCCAAGCGCAATTATTTGAGGAAAACTTGTAAAGATTTCGGTTAGTGGCTTTAAATGAACTGTCACATGGAGTTTCTAGTTTTAAGCTTTTGTTTTTTAGATTGTACCTATTTCAACCATTAAATGTGCGCCAAATCAAATACTTCTGATGATGGATTGGGCCATGACCTTATATTCAATGTAACCTCATTGAACTAACAGAGATTTTTCTATTAGAAAACTGTTTTTTTTAACTGCTTTACGACTCTTAACAGCGAGGTCTTTAGAGATGGGAAAGGATGGGGGGCAAGGATGGGGGCAAGGAATGGGAAGGAATTCGGCCATGGCCTTTTGAAGGAAGCATCCCGGCATTTGCCTCGAGTGATTTGGGAAACCATGGAAAACCCAAATCTGGATGCCCGGACGGGGATTCGAACTGCCGTCCTCCTGAATGCGAGGCGAGAACGCTAACCGTGGAAAACCGTAACAGAGGAAACTGGAGAGGAAGCAATTGCACAAAATGTTAAATGAAACTGATGTTGACGGATGTGAAGGTATGTAAAATGAAGTACAACGGTAACATAAACTCGTCCGCAAAACTTAAGGGTAAAAATAACGCTCGCATGCTGTGTCACTACCAAATAACGTAACTCAATGAAAATCGAACCACACGTATAAATAACTGCTACTGTATGGCACAGTAGGCAAATGAAAGAAATACATGACTAAACGAATAGAAATTAAGACTTTTATTCAGACAATAAGTTACAGTGAACACACTGCGATTCGTGATGCTCTGCAGCGTGCTCTCATGCCGCTCACTAGGTTTATAATGAGTTCTTGTGGTAGGGTGTTGCATACCTCCAACAGCTTGGTTCACCACTGCTGTATGGTCGTTGGTGCATGTGGACGTTCTGCAATACGTCTCCCCAACGAATCCCACACGTGCTTGATGGGATTAAAGTGGGGGAACAGACAGAACAGTCCGTTCGCCGAATATCCTCTCATTTTGTTACTTTATCGATCTTGTCCATAAATTTTGAACACCAGTGTATAGTCCACTCATTGATATGCAGAACGACGAAAGAAATTGAGGATACAGTCTCCGGTCATATTGCTTATTCACACTGATACTCTAATTGTCCCGTAGCTAGTAGAATTCCGTGACTTATTAATACAACATAATCTATATTTTCTTTGACAGTGACGTTCGTTATTCAGCCTTCTGTTACATGTGTTGACAGATCCGTGGACACCTGAATTCACCTGACATTAACGATGTCCTTTCAGAGTATGAATAACAATCCATCGCTCCTGGTTTGGCGTTCCATGGCCTGAAAGCTGACAGTGACTCGCCTGTGTGGCTGTGCGCATTAAAGCGCCAATTGATCGAGGAGTACAAAGGGCCTGGGTTCCAATTCCGAGGTGGGTGTACCGCCGTCCTGATTGCGGCTTTTAGGCGGTTTCCCGCAATCACCTAGACGAACGGAGGACAGTCCACAAAGTCCGCCTCCCAAACAACACATTCCACAAACAAAAAACACTCATCATATTAAACACAAGTTACGACGGCAACTTGCTATACATCAGCTGCGATTAGAACAACTTTCCCCGACGGAGGCGTTAAACGTGTCTGTCTTGGTGAATCGAACTATCAGCACAGTCGAGTCGCAACCTTCGGAGGAGAAACTTCCTTGTGCGCGCGAAGCGGCTTAGTACAGTTGTTGTGTTATAAACGGACCAGGAAGTTACAGTTTTTCCCAGTCAAGGGTACAGTGAATAACCAGTATTTAGTCAAAAGCGAAACATAAGATACTTGTTGAACTGAAATCATCGACGCTTGACATCCACCTAATCTGTTAACCACCGTAATCATCTCTAAACTTTATCAGAGCGAATAGCGCCGACGATGTTTGGAGGATTATATGGTGAAGGAGGTACTCACAACATAGAGGATACCTCAACTAGAGAGACAAATCTCATTCAGCCTCCAACAAGTATGGTAATATCAACAGCACTGAATACGATTACCAGCCAACCAACAGAAGAAACCAACCCAGCCAACACCACACCTAACCTACCTGAACCGGAGACAGACGACCCCATGTGCGGCTACCAACTCTCGAGTGTCAAGTCCACCAAACGCCAGGTACCGGAAGAAGGAGACAGAAGAAGTTCCACGCGCGCGACAGAGAAAATCGCACGACTGTCGTCAGACGGCATAAGATCGCAGAGCCTAGCAGACCTTCAAAGCATGGCACTGCCACTGGCATCAGAACTCACTATTGTCAACAACTCGCAGCGTCCACAGCAGAGCCCAGCAGCTTCATACAGCATGGCACCGCCACAGGCACCGGCACCGGCACTATCTACCGCCAACAACCCGCAGTGTCTACAGCAGAGCCCAGCAGCCTCACACATCACGACAGCGTCACTGGCACCGGCACACACTGCTGTCAACAACCTGCAGATTCCACAGCAGTGCTCAGAGAACAACAGGTATGAACCAAGTGACAGTGGACCGTATGTAGTAATAGTTGAAGGAAAAGACAAGAACGTTGGGCGTATCCACCCGATGTCGATAGGAAAACTACTGAGGGAGCAGGGTTTCATGACATCAAACAACCTAGTAAACATCTCAAGCTGCGGTCGGAATAGAATCAAGATAGAATCTAGCAATAGAGACTCGGCAAACAATCTTGTAAAATCTGAAGTCTTCATCAGAAATAACTTGGAGGCGTATATCCCAAAATCTATGATTCAAAAACAGGGTGTGGTGAGAAATGTCGATACTTCACTTAGTGACACCGAAATCCTCTCAGTAATAGAGTGTGAGTTCCCAGTACTAAATATTAGGCGATTCACAAAAAAAGTTGTTAAACTAGGGCAACAAGAAGTAATTCCACTACCGGTATGCGTTCTAACCTTTAGATCACAACTTCTCCCTCAATTTGTGTGCATCCACGGTGTAAGATGCAGAGTTGAACCCTACATCCCCGCCGTCATTCAGTGCTTTAAATGTTTACGCTTTGGTCATGGCAGTAACCAATGCCGCAGTAAGGTTCGATGCAGTTTCTGCACAATGGAACACAATGCCGACTCATGCCCCAAGACAGCTCCACAACTCTGCGCAAATTGCTCAGGGCAACACTTGGCAACCGACCGCTCATGCCCCATTTTCCAGAGAGCAAAAGCGATCAAGCAGCATATGGTATACAATAACTGTCAGCTACAGCGAAGCGGTAGCTACATTCGAAAACAGGACACTATGCCCGAATGGCAACTAATCCTAGCCCCCAGGTTAACAGCCCCACCGAATTCCCGCCGTTAACCACTATACCATATACTCCAATTAATCACAGCTCATGTCCAACTCTCCGTGAAGAGACATATCCAGTATCTCAATCTTACCCACAACGACCCGTGCACCTAGCGGAACCAGTACAGTACTACCATTTCAAACAAACACAGCCAAATACCAGCACAGTAAAGCTAAACACAACAGGCAATCAAGTTAGG
The DNA here is from genome assembly GCA_031002005.1 of Vandiemenella viatica. Taxonomy (NCBI): domain Eukaryota; kingdom Metazoa; phylum Arthropoda; class Insecta; order Orthoptera; family Morabidae; genus Vandiemenella; species Vandiemenella viatica. The sequence goes on along the minus strand of JARYHS010013631.1, from coordinate 12,379,315 downwards.
ATTCCCCAAAACTTAATGTGGAGAAGCAACGGGCCAAGACAACCAATAACTCACAATCCTTACCCGCCACACCCACAGAGAATGACAGAAACTCTACAAAACCACCAACAGTCAGCGGGAAACCAGCCTACAACCACCGAAACCCCAATTATAGAAAGGCTGATGAGTTTAATTATATCCATTATTGAGATGATCAGAACTAACGGCACGGTGGACCCAACACAAGTAATGAACTCACTTCAGCAGATTATGAAGGCCTCCGAACAATGTACCCAATAACTAAAGTAATTATGGCCCAAGGACGTTTAACCAAAATGCTGCAATGGAACGCACGCTCATTAAGATCTAACAAGGAGAGCTTTGAACAGGCATTAAGAGCATATGACGTGGACATCGCCACAGTTGCGGAAACATGGCTAAAACCACCAGACACCATTAGAATCAATGGCTACAGCATCATCCGATGCGACCGCGACGACGGCTATGGAGGAACAGCCATCTTGGTCCGACAGAGCATGTCACATGACGCACTGCAATTAGACGTCACAGGACTACCAATTGAGGCCTGTGCTATGTCCGTAAGAATTAACAACACCAGGCTAACAATAGTGACAGTATACAGCCCCCCCAATGTAACCCTAACCAAACCCCAAATTGTAAGGTTGCTACAGCAAATAACTGACCCATTTATCATTACTGGTGACTTCAACGCCCACAATAGTGCTTGGGGGTGCGAAAAAACAAACCGACTTGGCCGTATCATGCTAGACGTAATGGAAGAACAAAACTTAGTGATACTCAATGACGGTACAGTTACAAGAATTAGCAACCCACAAGAACGGAAATCAGTAGTAGACATCGCGCTAGCGTCTACGAACATCGCAGCGTTGATCGAGCACAAAGTGATCCATGAGCCTCTGGGATCAGACCACTATCCGATTTTGATTACCATCAACTTAAAACAAAACAATAGAAAACCTCAGGCTACACCAGATTATAACTGGAATATTAACGAGGCAAATTGGGGCACATACGCAAATAGCGCAGGAATACATCTACGGAGGTCGGAAGAGACTGGTGAGACAGAGGAAGATTATGGCAACCTTATCCGAATTATCAATCTTGCAGCTAAACAAAGCATACCAAAGAAAAAGCAGAAAACCTACACGTCTAGGAACCAGCCTCCATGGTGGGACGAAGAATGCGACAAGGCCATCCAAGAAAGAAGTGATGCGCTTCGAATATACCGCAGGTGCAGTAACATGGAAAACTTCATAGAACTCAACAAAGTACAAGCTAGAACGAAAAGAACATTAAAGCAAAAGAAGAGTGCTGGGTGGAAAAAATATTGTGAATCAATCAATAGAAACACATCTATTACTACCATTTGGACAAAAGTGAAAAAATACAGACAATCAGTTGACAATATGTATGTATCACCTAGCATAACCACGGAAATGCTAGAGGACATACTAACAACCCTTGCACCTCCTTCCGTGAACCCAAACCGCAATCCCCCACCCGAAGACCAATTTGGAGATTCGATGTCAAGACCTTTTAATATGGAGGAATTTGCAAAAGCGTCCAAGAAGTCGAACAACACGGCACCAGGAACGGACAACGTCCACTATGGAATGATTGAACACTTACCACCACGAGGAAAAGAAAGACTTTTAAAAATCTTAAACAATGTCTGGAACAAAAGAATACAGATCGCGGGATTAAAAACCTCAAGAATAATTCCGATCCTGAAGCCGGGGAAGAACCCGAATACAACTGCAGCCTACAGACCGATTGCACTACTGCCATGCCCGTACAAACTACTAGAGAGGATGGTGAAAAACAGGATCGAGTGGTTTGTTGAACATAATAGCCTTCCTACCAGACCACCAGTGGGCGTTCAGACGAGGAAGAGGCACCAATGACCTCCTAATAAGGCTTACCACCGACATCCACTCCAGCCTAAGCAAAAACCGTTACCTGATGACCCTCTACACTGATATAAACAGTGCATACGACAATGTCAACCTCAACCTACTAGGGGAAAAGATGCAAAAGATGAACTTCTCCGCAGTCTTTACTCACAATCTCATCTCACTGCTGGAAAACAGAATACTTGTCATAAAATATAAAGGCGCTACAATAGGACCGCGACACACAAGCCAGGGACTTCCACAAGGATCAATATTATCACCTATCCTCTTTAATATATATACAAGTGACCTTGCCAAAATACTACCGAGGGGAGTATATATACTGCAATATGCTGATGACATATGCCTCTACGCAGAAGGCGAAACTCTGATGGAATGCATAAACCTGCTCAGCATAACAATGGAACGGCTAAAGATATGGTTACAGGAGAACGGGATGACAATCTCACCAGGAAAATCATCGGTTATGATACACACAAGGCACAGAATACAACAAATGACATCTGTACAACTTGGACCATACACATTTCCTAACAAAAAGGTAATCAAATACTTGGGGATGCAGATAGACCACAAACTGAATTGGGGACCACACATAAAACATTTAACTAACAAATGTGAGAAAGCAATCAACCTGCTGCGGGCAACAAGTGGCTACTGGTGGGGTGCAGATCCGAAAACGCTCATGATTCTCTACAGAGCCCTAGTGCGATCCAAAATCGACTACGGATGCCTCTGCTATAGCTCTGCAGCTGATAGCCTCCTTTACCAAATAGACAAACTACAATTCAAGGCATTACGCATATGCTTCGGCGCAATGCACTCTACCCCCACTAACGCTCTCTTGGTAGAGGCCATGGAACCACCACTGAATATCCGCCGATATTACTTAAGTAGTAAATTTGTGTTAAAGACTATGCAATTCGTAAATAGCCCATTAATGGAGGCACTGGAGACACTGGTGAGAAGAACCACCATCGATAGCTACTGGCGAAGGAAAAAAATTCCATCATTCCTCATGTCTTACAAGGACCTAATTCAACATCAGCCGCTAATATTCTCTTCAGGACAAATGCCCTGCTTCGAATACCCATATAAAACAACCTTGACAAGAATCGAAGCAAGGTTGAACATACCATTTACCGAAAGCACGGCTAGGAACATAATCCTCCTGTCTGAAAATCTTGCACAATACAAAGATAGTGTCCACATTTATACCGACGGCTCAAAGATCGGTAGCACGGTAGGATGTGCCTTTGTGGATATGAATGCGCGAATTCAGGCAAGCTATAAACTCCACAGTGAGGCATCGATATTCACTGCTGAAATGGTTGCGATCCTTAAAGGCCTAGAATATGCAAAGAACACCACCTTCAAAACAGTAATCATATTATCCGACTCTAGGAGTGTCCTGGAATCCCTGCAGCACCTGAACAGTAACGCATGGAGATGTCACCTAACATACAATATTCTCGAGACGGTCACGGAGTTAGAAGATAGTGGAAAACGAATCATTTTCATGTGGATTAGAGCACACACGGGGATCAAAGGAAATGAGAGAGCGGATCAGCTAGCAAAGCGGGCAACCACAGATGGCACAATATTCCCACACATTAAAGCAACTGATCTCCTTGCGAGTATACGAAACAAAGCCAAACTAATGTGGGATACATCGTGGCAAGATTCTATAAAAATAAAAGGAAGACACTACGGCACCATCCACCCGACCATTCCTAAGGCACAGTGGCACGAAAAAAAATACACATCCAGGAAAATGATAACCACCATTGCAAGACTGAAATTTAATCATGGGCTCTTCCCCAAACACCTGCATCGCATCAACTTAAGGGAAACACCAAGTTGCACCTGCGATGGAGTCAGCGAATGCGAGCCAAACCACCTTCTATTTGCCTGCAAGGAGAAATGGCAGAAGTGCTCCGAACTTATACAAGAACTAAGTGGAATTAGGACTACAGTTACCCTTAAATGTAACCCACCTCCTGGCCTTGGAAGACGTTGCTATCTATCACGCCATAACCCAATTTCTCGAAGAAAACCATATCAAGATATAGCGCGACACTGGAACCAATCTTAAACAACTCCCATAATATAAGGATACAAATTGTGGCTATGATCTCGGCAACCCGCCTGAGTCAACTACGGCACTTGTCCTCTAACGTAGCCGACATAAAACAAACAGGTCTCACCAGAACATGTTTATATTTAGCATGTTCAACATTGTAGATTAAATGCTATATGCACATATTGTATATTCTATTCATTGTTCCCTAAAACCTGTATATGCTTTTAAATTGTATGTTGTACATATTGTATATTTTACGTATTTTATGTATGGTGTGCTCCACACATGTCCAATTGTATGTGTCATATATTGTATATACTTTATGCTGCTAATTTTGTATGTCGTATATATCGGATGGTAAGACAGAGCTGGAGAAGGAGCACATTCAATCTGTAAATTCATTTCTCTAATCAACCAAAGATAAATGTAATTTGCTGGCTGTATGGTTTTTTCCAAATGCCAATAAAAAAAAAAAAAAAAAAAAAAAAAAAAAAAAAAAAACTATCAGCACTGGTCTGCCGGGAATGAATGCGACATAATTTTTTTTTCTCTTTTTAATGAAGTTGATACTGAGTGACTTGAGAAACCTATCAATATTAACATCAGTATGACAGAAATTCCGTGTTACCAATCTGCATATCAGTGGCAATGGATGAGGCCCCTAGAGACATTATGTTGCTGGTCATGCTGCTGTGAAGGTTTTCACGAGACATTGCTTAGAATGTAACCACTGCAGTTTTTCATGCAACGACAATAAGTTGTAAGCTGAATATGTATTCTGCTTTAACTTGGGAATTTACCTGCTGAGAGTTTCGGTCGGTTATATCGATTTTTTTTCAGTCAAACTTTCTGTTGTTTTTTTAGCCATACTTTTATCGTATATATGTCCTTTCTCTATGACCACTGTGTGGTATTGTGAAATATAATCCTTAAAAAGCTGTTTCGACTAATTATCGTTCGTATTTTGGAAATTAATAGCATGAACCGCTACAAAATCTTTGCTTTCTTTGCACTAAGACTATTTCTGACCGTACAATGGCATTTCCAAATCTAAAAAATTAACCCATTATCTTGTGTTATATATTGTAGAAATTGCTAAAATATTTTACAGCACACGGAACTTATTATAAATCGATCTTAATAGCGAACTATTTGGCCAACTAGCCAATTATCGTCGTGCCAGACATCTGCGAATGTAATAAACAGAAACGTTGGGCATTTGATATTTAATCACCCAGTTTAAAACCTTAAAATAGCTTTTTTTTCTTATTGCTTTCTGTCTCGTCGACGTCAAGACGTCGAGAAAGGACTGAGGGCAAGAAACAGGAAGAAATTCAGCTACGTCGTTATTAAAGGAACCACCCCGGCATTGAGGGATTTGGCGAAACTATGGAGAGCCGAAATCTGCATGGCCGGAAGGCTATTAGAACTCGTATGCGCGTTTTTCTCTTTAATAATTTTCATCCTTGTATTTCACTTAATTTTCAATAATCCTGGAAAAATACTTAACGAATTTTTTTCGGTTTCAGAAATAATGTATTTAAATATCCGTGCTAATTTCTCAAAACACTGGAATCTATACATATTTTTTTTTGTTTTGAAACGAATATACGTTTACTATCAATGGAAAATAATATGATCAATTTATCAAGGGTGTTTACCGTATGGCCAAATCCAGAGGTACGAAACAATATAATAAAGGCATAAAGTAAATAAATTCATGTGTTCTCACGATCTAGTGACATAGTTTCAATTTGTCCCGCGATCCGCGTTTGTCTTTTCTGCACCTACAGTATAATGTGGATTCAGAAACACCAGCGTTCTAGCGTCTTCATATCTGAGCAAAATAAGACTAGTAAAAATTCAGGGAATCATCGGGTTTCGAACTCAGTACTCCCAATTTTAAACGCAAGCCTGCCCAAAATAGGAGCAAGATTCGCAACTCCATCTGTATTACCATTAAAGCTTATTGTTCATGCCTCTTGCCGACGAAACATTGAAGGTAACATCATTTTCGCAAACATCCCATCAATCATACTCAAGACTGAAAGAAAATGGAGAACCTGCTACTCTAATTTCCCTTAAAAAAGTTAATTAAATATTCGAATCTTTCGTTCTAAATTACGTATTTTTTCTATATTTAGTATTTATTGTGGCTAACCAAACAATTTTTTTTGAAATTAAATGGTTGTAACAGACTTCTGACGCAGGCTTTTATGAATTTTGAACTCAGAAATTAAAAACAGAGAGATGAAACATGATTAAGTATGGATTTGTACATTTCTCAAGTGAATGAATATGTTTTTGTGGAAAAAAAACTATGTACATGATGTGTAATATAATCAGAAGAAGTATGACGTTTGGAATATTAGTTGAAGCTTGTAATTATAAATCTTGTATAAGCCATGGTGTTTTGAGGTCATTTTAAGCTATTTGGAGTGGCTTGTGTTGCACATTTTATGTTTAAATGCCTGTAAATAGCTTTAATTTCCATTTTTAATGTGTTCAATAATGACTGTGAGTGATTTATTACTATTTCTAATTGTTTGCGTATGTTTTTGATTATCAGTGGAATTGTTAGCGCTGGAGAAACGTCTGTCGGCACCCTTTATTGTGTTCTGGATGTTTCTCTGGAACTTATTTAAGCTCACTTTAAAGGCAAGGAGAAACGATCGTCGTAAGTATTTCTTAACGGTTCCATTTTATGGTAAGGTCATATTTTCCCTTTCATGCATCTCTCCTAATTTTTCACTAACATCATTCCACGCCTCATCACCTATATACACCTTGTACACTCCCACGACTCATTTATCTTCCTGATGTATTCCAAAAATCCCGTAACGGCTCCCTTACCATAACACTTACTAACTGCGTTAAGCGGTAATTTCCAGGGACAAATCTATTAGACTTTCTTTGCATACTCTACAACCTCTGTATTTGATCCCCAAAATGTAGTCCCATAATACACTACCATATTCAAGCAATGGTCTACTCAATCCAGTTCCCTTACTTTCCTGATACAACACCTCAACACTCTCCCAATCAAGTGAAGGATAATGCAACCTTTCCCTACTACCTGTCCAATGTGTCCTGCCGTATTGAGTCTGTTATCAAATGTCGTGCTAAGGTATTTACATTACAAGTCTTCAATAAGCAAGCCTTTGTTTTTTTATCTGTGGGTCTAGTGAGCAGACTCTTCGTTGTATTTATCTTCAACCATGTTAACCTGCCCAGTTACGTAGATGTCATGTCCGTAACACCCTGTAGCTATTCACAGTCTTCTACCGTTTCGATCCTGCTATATAGCATTATGTCATCTACAAACAACCTTACTTCTGGTAGTAGAGCATCAATACAATCATTCACTAGAATAACGAATAACAATCTGGCCAATACCCTGTGGTACTCCCGTTATCACTTTCATGTTCTTTTGATACTGCATTTCGTACCTTACCTTTTTTATTTCTAGCATTTAAGAATTATTCTACCCAGCAAATCCCTTTCTCCTCCACTCCAATAGTTATTACCACCATTTTATGTTTCACTGTGTCTAAAGTCTTTGAACTATCTAGTGCTACACTATAAATTTGGCCTCCTTTGTTCAGTTCATCAGAAATATTTTGCATATATCCCACCATCTGAGATTCGCATAAATATTCTAGCCTAAAGTGATTTTGTCGATTTGAAAATCACGTTCCTTACAGACTTTTCTGATATGGTCTCCAATACTTCAACTACCAATGGTTTCAAACTGATTGGCCTGTAATTTTTGACTCTGTTTGCCACTCGTAACCTTTGCTAATATCGCACTTTTACAGTCTTGTGGTAAGCAGCAAGTATCCGGACTCAATTTAAATAAAGTCTCAAGATAGCTAAAATGTCACATCCCACCATCTTTGAGACATTCGTAGTAATGTTATTTACACCAGCCCCTTTATGCTTTTCTAGCTTTCTTAGTTGCTTCATGATATCCCCAGGACGATGTTCAGATTTTTTAGTCTGCTTATTTGTAATTGTGTCGATAAGCTCGTTCTCTGATTTGGACCCCCCCCCCCCCCATTCCTGAATCTTAGTTCCTAATGGACTCAATAAACAATTTACTTAAAATATCTGTCTTCTTCAAATTTGCAATAACTTCTCCTCTAGCCTTATCTCTAATTGTCTCAACACCCTTCTTTCCCCTCAGCCTTGGAAATTTCTAGATGCATCCATCAGTGATCCCCGGCTACAATAATATTCGTTATAAACCAATCTACAGCCACCATGTTTGCTATTATTAAGTCCTCATGTAGTTGCTTCAAGTACTCTCCACATACTAGCTAGCTCTTAACTCTGTTTTCTTCTCGCCAACCTCTTAAATCTCCCTCCAATTATAGAACGCTGGTTCTTTACTGCTTTATTTCCTCTTTTGGAATAAATATTTCTTCATCCTTTTGTTATTATCACTTTACTTGTGTCATCCATCCGACTGATGAAATGGTTTCTGAAATATCTCAACTAATACCATACAGAATCTGTCCTAAGTTGGAATTTAACTTATAAGAATACTGACCTTTGTACTTACTCTTCCCTAACTTCCTTTCATTTTAAACTTTTGCGTCTGTCATCCGTTTAAATTAAACTATAATGCAACCATATATTGGCTTCAGATCATCAATATCAACTTTCATAAAGCGTTATGGTGTTTGAGGAATTAATACCAAACTGAAATGTTACCGTATTGATCTAATTATCAAATATGGATTAATCTATTGGACAGTATTCCTAGGATTACCACTTCAATGTCTATTGTAACTTTCACTCCATGTAGAGTACCAAAGGTCTGTTGCTCCAAATTTAATCCATTATCTTTCTTGCTACTAATATGCATATATTTACCTTTTAGACAATGGGTTTCTTTCATTTGCTAAACTGAACCATCTTCACAAAATTCTGATTTATATATTTAGAAACAATTTTAATTCCAAATGATTCATTCACAACAGTAAATTAGCTGTCATTCATAACATAATTCTTTATGTTTCTAACTTATTTTTAGAGTATACAATCAAATCGCATACCAACGGTAGAACAATTATAGGGAATGTAACGATTAACATTTTATTTTAGTGAAATTCCGCTGGCAAAAACTAACCAATAGCTTGCCAAAATGCGTGGGAACAGCTAGTTGTACAGCATTTAATAAAACTAAATGTTATTACACATGGAAATTATGACAGCTGATTCGTTTCCACGGACATTGTCATACCTGTTAGTACACTAAACCTTGATAGAGTTTTAGAGCGCCTTTACAGCTGGACTGAAACTTCTCAGCTGGATTACAATTTGTAGTGTAGAGCTGCGTTTGATAACAGATGATGACAGATCTTTATTATGAAGGTTCGATAGGCACCAGTATCGTAACATTTCAATCATACGCGTCCAAGAGTTTTCGTAGCAGGTAGCTGTGTTATCTATTTAAACCACTGTAAGTAGCTTATAAAGTGGAAGCTAAGTATGTAAAGAGAATGATTTTTACAATATACCCGCTGGCCCATTGTACAATCTTCACACCATAGTGTTAAAGTCATTTTATGCTCCAATTAATTTTGATGAATGTTTTCAACATTTCGATATTACGTTCCAACCAGAAACACGAGGCCTCCAACGGCAGTTAACTTCTTACATTATAGCGTAAAGATTTTTGCCTTTGCAGTTAATTATTTTATCTGAATAATCGTATTAATAGTTTTTAATAGTAACCACATACATGAATATCACGTAAGAATTCTAAATATACATTTGTGTATCTCTCAATGCCCTTTTTTCTAATGTAAATTACTGTTGATAGTACAGAGCAAACAGAGCATTCAAATTGTAGTAAAGAAATGTCCCGTTTAAACTACATTACGCCATGTTTTTTTTTTACATAAAATTAACAAATACTTGTTTTTCGATCTAATTTGAATTACGGCGAAGCAAATATAATTGCATAAATGATAAAAATAACTAAATAAAAGATTTAATCAACAGGATTTAGTGAAAAAGACTTCAAAAGCAACAAATGTTAAAGAAAATTTATACCTAGCGCCTATAGTGAACATTTCTTACGGAATTTAGGTCAGTCAATCAATAAGGATTATGCTTATTATATTCGTAATAGTTTTATCACATAAACGAAATTGGGAAGAGACTCCAAGAAAATAATAAAAATTGGCTGAGAAATGTTAAGAAGTTTAATATAAAAACACACTTTTATAATTAGTAACGAATTTATATTTGTTTTGAAACTTTATTAAAATACTGAATTATTTTCTGAAGAATTCATCTAAAAATTACATGACTTCGAGCACTTAGCACGTAGCAAGTGATTGCTGCTTGTGTTATAAATTTGTAGCTCTTCATCTGTTTTGCCTCTGCAATTAATGTACTCAGTATTTTGTGGAGCGCGTAGAAAAATATGGTGTCGCATGTAACATACTTGGAAAAGACTGATACAGTGCAGGAAAAAATGTTGTCACAGTTTTAAGATTAATTTCGGATGTAAAAAAGAGATAATTTGCGAATTTCCGAGTCTGTTTAGACATCCTACCTCGAATAATACGCGTTTAACTGAAAGAATCACTAATATAAAGACCAAATTACGTTAATGAGAATACCCATTCAGTAACTGTCAGTAAATTTAAATATTAAAGCGGAATCTTCATGCATTAGGGAGTTAGTAAATATTACTGCTTTCTTGTGCCGTCAATTCGCATACAATCCGTCTTAAGTGTTAATTTATCCAACTAATTGATTCTTAATCAGAGGAAAGAAGTCACGTATGAATGCATTTTTTCATAGCTTCTTAGGGTACGAATTCTTTAATAATTAACGAATCTTTTAACGCTCTGAAACAAACAACTGAAACAAAGCACAGATATTTTTTTTTTTCGTCTTCAGTCTTGTCTTCCATGGATATTTAAAAGGAATCTCAAGAAATTAGTCAGTCCTTCCCTCCCTAGGCCCTTAATACCGGTCTCTCATTTCTCTCGCCAAAACTTTCTAATTGATGTAACGGATAAATGTGACAGCGAATGGAAAGACTTTGGAGAGTCGGAATAGGGGCTCAGGCTGCCACTTATACTCTAATGAAGATCTAAAAGATTTTAAATTGACAACTGAAGGTTAATCCCCAACTTTTATCTCACTGTACCGTCGAAAAGTTCTTCCGTAAGACAGGAATCTTTAATAGCTTTTTGTGAAAGGTGTTGCCCCTTTCTCTTCATTAGCAGATTATTACTGTGCGTTTTCAAGTTTTAATTTGCAATTTCCGTGTGTTCACATTTCAGATTTAATCTGTTTTCATACTAACGTGCAGACGCATTTACTTAGCGCTCTGAGAAACATTATTAAATCTCGTTTTCCGATGGGGTATAATTTAATACTACAGGGCGTTCGCCGGGAAACGCAACCCACTGTTAGCGCTACAAGGAAAAAACTGCTCCCGGCGAACGAGCGGTCAGCTTCCGGCATTGTTTGACCGTCGGCCGCGGACTATTTCATAATAATTGCGCTTCATAAACTTCAAAACTTCATAAACTCGTATGTGCTAAGCATTTAAATGTGACGTAATTCATTAGCTTACCTTATAAAAGATGCTGGAAGTGTTGACCCTCTTGTGTAATGCACATTTCACATCTTCTGAACATATTTCGAGACACACGCTGCCCTAACTGACTTAATGATTTTTTGGGTGACTGTTCTAGTCGAAAAGCGATATCGTCAATTTTCTCCTCTGTGAGAATACGGTTGACCGACAGTCTCTTTTTGTTAAAAAATGAACCCGTTTCTCTTACTTTTTTAACCAGACGCAGAATTGTTGATTTAGCTGGCAGTAAAGCGCCAGGAAATTCGCGACGAAATTTACTGCGACACTTTTTAAACGACTTCTTCTTCACATATGTATCGTAGAGAAATATTCTTTGTTGCAAACTGTAACGTACCATAATTTTACTCACACTCAAACACGGTACAGATTAATAAGAGTATGAAGCCCCAAACCAGCCAAACCGCAAAGAAACGTTTATTCACAACACTGATTAATAAGAGACTGAAGTCACAAACTATCTACAATGCAAAGAAACCGTTCTTAACAATGTAAGGGTCACTGCACTGCACTGTTGGGGCAGCGGAGGTGTTAAACAGTGCGGTGATTCACGGTGCCGTGTGGCGGGAGATGCTGGCACCACTGACCGAGCAAGTTGCCGACGGCAACAGACTGGGAGGGTAGCGTTTTCCGGCGAACGCCCTGTATATTCGTCATTAATCTCGAACCTTCTCCACGGATTACGTACGCTCTGCCCTCTCTCTTGATCATCGTGTAGAGGAATTATTGGATATTTTGTGATGTATAGAATCGAATTTTAAGTATGAAAATAAAGAAAATATTATGGGATTAATTGGGATTAAATTATTTGTTCACAAAAATTGAAACCAATTAATTAATGAAAACACAGCAGGAAGATTTCCACAAGAAAATAAGCAAAAGATAATGTGCACAATAAAAGTTCCCTTAGTTTAATAAGGCTGAGTTCTCAACAAAAGATAGAAGTACCAGGAAGAAAATTCTTAGAACATCACTCAATGAGTAACTTATGCATTATAAAGCCAACGTCAGGACACGAATAACCAGATTTTTCCATCATTTACCTCTCCTCTGAAGTAGAATAATTACTTTTGTGGTAATTACCAGAGCTTTTGAGTTCATATCTCATCTACCATGGTGAAGTAAGTAGGACCAACCATACAAGTCAGACCTAAGAAAACCCTAGGAATAGTCATCATATAAAAAGCTACCAATTTAATAACACCATTCATTGTTAATTTAAACAGATTTTACAGTTTCCATCATGGAACTATCGCACAAACACGAGAGAGAGATCCTCATAAACATTTTTTTTTTTTACTCCATCAACACGCAATTCTGAATTTAGCCAATCATATTCGATGCGTTAAAATTCCAAGGCAAACCTCAACCTACAGTTCTCCCGCATGCAACAGAACTGCTGCCAAATTAATTTCTCGTGACCAGAACGTTTGTACTGTTTCGCAGGCCTGGTGGATGCTATGTGCAGTAAAATAACTGAGTTATTTAGGATTGCATTGAAGCTGTATTTAGAACTGTGTGCTGCTGAAAACAAATATATAAAATTTGATTTCTATTTTTTTTATATCTGTTTTTTTTTTATGGAGCATGAATAAAGAAGTCGGCAATGTAATAGATTCCTTGTGAAAATATCATTTATTGTATTGGAGAGCATCTGAGTAATGCTATCAAGGTTAAAATTTTTACAGAACATGTATTTGATATTATGAATGTTAAGAAGGCTTAAATTTTCTTTTACTCAGCCATACCAAAGTGTTCCTTATTTTCTCCCGATGCTTGACATAATTCGTATAGTACATCAGAAAAACAGGACAGAGTGTATTTATCAAACATCTGAAGAGATTTATTACTTGTACCATTTATTACTGCACCCACATGAAGACCGTCCTTATTCGTAGTGACTGCAGCTGTGCGCTTCGCTTTGCAAACAGAAGGTAAATAAACGCACGTTCAGGTCTGCCTTATTTACGATAGGCAGTTCCGGGCTTTCACGTCATTCAGTCCGAACGCGCCTGTTATTAATAGCTCGCTGCGGAACAGCTTTGTGTCAGTCAAGTAGAATATATGAAACTATGACGTGTATAAAACATAGAGCTTTATGCGTCTCAGCTGAATTGGGTTTTTAAAATTGATTTCCAGCATTGGTAGAAAGCGTTTGGTAACCGTCGAGTACAGGTCGGTTATACGTTAACTAATTTTAAATTTATTGTTATTACTTTAGAGACATCTTAACTTTCTAAAAAATCAGGGACCGTAACACGTTTTAAGACATTCACCTTGCGTATCGATATCTCATCTTCTTCATAATATTCTTCTAAGATCTTGGGGAAAAACATTATTCCTGTTACCGTTGAGACTGTGGGAAAAGCATTTACCCAGAGCTCTGGATTGTGTAGTGCGACGTTCCAAATTGATTTTCCAGCACGTGGGAAATCAGTGGATAATAGATTGAATGGGCCAGCGGAGCCGTCTGGAACTTCATTTTCGAAGAAAAACATTAGGTCTCTTAATTTCAATCATTAATCATTTGAGGCCATCTCCTTTGAAGTTTCTCGCTGATTGCGGCACCAGGAAAAGATAGTTAATTTTATTTATTGGAATTTTATTATTTAATATTTAATGAGAAGATGTGAATTGATCAGCAAGGCACCAATTTAAATTAATATTTATTGGATCACGTACATGGATTGATTAATTAATTAAATGTGATTCAGAGATGTGATTTCTTATTATAAACTGTCCGGCATATATTGTTGTTCGTCAGGGTCGTTACTGGGCTAGTGGACGCGGTAGGTAGACGCACGCAATACACACAATACCGTATGGATTCTCCTGCGACGGCAGCTGCAGGCTTCTTGTGATGACAGCTGCGGTCAGGTCTATGGTGGCGCCTCTTGTTGGGCGCACGGTTGACGCTGCACAGAAGTAAAGTGGCCCCTCAAGCAGCTAGGACGCAGTCTGGCGTCGAACCTGCTCCCTGGAGATACGGGCTGGAAGGCTCTTCAAGCAGAAGCGCGCACTCACACTTTCACTCGCGTCTTATATTCCAACGTCCGGCTGCGTACCGCCACGAGGTGCCCACCTGTGTCCTCCAAGCGAGTCTCCCACCCCTTCCCTAGCGGTCCAGGGGATTCGGGGAAATACGAGGGGTTGCCACATTCCTGTGGGCGACAGCTACCTGCCTGCATCTAGCTGCACCCTCGCAAATCCGTTGGCAAACATAGGTTGCTACAACTTCACACGTATGTACTGTGTCAGTACACCTTCAAAAGAGAAAATAAAGTTTGGATTATTCTATGGTATATCTGTATGCTATATTTCCAACAGAACGTCGTATAAATCGTAACAACTACGTTTGAAGAATGAACCGTCAATGCGAGACTCAAAGATGGCCATGTATTTGCCTTCTTCAGTGGCAATTCAAAGAGTCATGACGTTATCGTTGGGGTCCCAATTTATGGGACATAGTTTAACGTTAGAGACTAGATTTCTAGATTGTAAAATACTCTAGGTGAATGACTGAAAATACTTTATTATGGATAAATGGTAATCTTCTCTCTCCATTAATTTCGTGGTCAATGAGTCCTATAGCCTAAATAAACACGTTTCAACTTCACATGTACATTCACAAACCTATCGACGTCATCTGGTTCCGTCTCACATAGTGACGAGTGGGTAAAAATGGTTTTTTTTTTTCAAAAAGCAAAATACGAGCTGTGTTATCTTGGTAGCCAGGTACCAGACTTCTAGTGCATTGCTGAAATCATCAGTCTTTTGAATTCAGTCTGACTGTGAATCATCGATATGGATGGACATCGGATTTTCATCGGTTACAATTTTGTGGAACGAAATGAACAACGGTATTTTAAACAATTTTATCATGCTGGCCACGTAATATAACGAACCCAAGGGTGATGAATATTCCGCATCTCTGCAACGAACACTCGCTCACCCAGTTTTTGTATCCGATTCTGATTTTACTGCTGCGTCAGTCTCCCTATGCTTTCCAAGCGACTTCTGTAGGGCAGCCAAACAGAAAAAGGGCAACATTTGACTCATGAGAATATGTTACACTATGCGTGAAGACACAGTTGTACAATATGTGCAAGTAGGTTTTCTAAAACGCCACTAAAAATAGTGCGTCCTGTGCGAGAATTGTTAGCATTACGATGAGGAGTGATTTGTAGAAAAATTTCAGATTTATAGCTGAACAATCGCATTTTCTTCGGCTATAAAGTTACTTCATTCTTGAAGATACATCATAAAGTAGACAAAATGGAGATGCGGAAATCTGATATCTTCTGTAGTTGTATAAATTTTTTGTAAAATGAGTAATGATAGTACCCAGGAAGAGCGAGGCAAACAATATTGTTTCTGGTTGGTAAATTTGTTGATTTTTGGTGTCAGTTGTTATTCATATGCGCTATGAAAAATAAGAGTATTTGTTGCAGATAAATAATTCGCAACTTTCGATAACGAAGTAATGTGTTGGTGTCAGGCGATTTGTAGGTTAAAGTATCAGTAGGTATCAGTATAAACAGAGAGCGACTTCAAATTTCTATAATTTTATGCATTTAAAATTATTTATTAAATACATCATCATGAACATTTGCATCCACAGTAATATGGTTACGAATAACAGTAGTTGCATCTTTCTGCATCAGATCATTTTAAATAAAGGATATTTTATTCCACAATACATCGATTTACCATTTTTCCAACATGCTAAATACGTCAGATTATTTAGCTCAGCATTTCGTATTATATAGGTAGACTCTAAACCAAAATTAGTTTATTACATTAATCAAAGTTGCAATTTCTGAAGTTCTGAGAATTGGATGATTTGTTAGGTAAACTTGAAGTAGGAAAAGACATGGCCTATACTACGGCTAAAGGAAAAGTATCCTCTAACTTTCAAACATTGTTATTATTTTTAATCTAAACTATTTAGTTATGTAAGTATAACAGTTTAATGTCTGGTAGAATTTCGCTGCACGTGTACTACTCACCAAATGCTCGTGCAGTGGACGGAACTATTTGACGTGTTTTTGCTACGAATTTCTCAGATTCCATTCCCTTGCACGCCCCGTGTTACGTGGCTAGTGACTCTGAGAAGTGACTTGCAATGAGGACTGGACACGCTCTCTCTGTTCGATCCACATCGCCTGTGCTGCATATCGATGAAGCTGCGCTCATCATTCATCCAGTGCTCGCCTTGACAGACGTGACTCCAACGCTTGTATATCGCTTCCCTGCCACGCGGCAGGTAGGCCGAACCGCGAAACACGAGTCACCGCACTGTTCAACCTGCTGCCTATCAAAGCTATGACGGCAGACCAAAACAATGTTTCTCTTTGTCTGAACTTTACGTAGCGGAGAGAATTCCCTATCAAATGAAGCTGTCAGGTACAAAATCGTTTCTTTTTCCCGAGTTTGGAGATCACCGGTGAGCTGGATGCCCTGGGATCAGTCGGCCGCCTTTTCCACTCCATCGCAGCGGCTTATTTTGCGAGCTTTGTGTTGTTCGCCGAACAATCGCTCTGTTTCAGCTCAGAAAAATACCTAAACTTTGATAATGCCGGCTTTCCAGATTCATATATACGTACAGACTCAAAGCTTTAAGGATTCACCTGTCCCGCCCAGAACAATAGTCTCGTTAGCTATGCTATTGTAAAGATGAGTAGGCATAAAAACATTGCAGTCACAGTCAGTTATTCAATTAAACTTTTTTAACAAAATCCTTAGCTCTTCTCGGCACAAATTCTGTAATAGTACTAAGTGAGTATAAGCGGTACAACATGATCTTATGACCTAAGTTTCTTCTGTTATTGCACTCACAAGGGTATATATTTCAATCTACCTGTGTTAACATTTACTGACGTCTAAAGACTTCAGACTGTACATGATTATATTAACAAGGTTAGTTGACATATTCAACACAGCCATTTTGCCCTTAACAAATATACTTCAATACTTCTTTTTACTAACTCAGAAAACATATGAAATTGAAAGTAAAATAAGGTTTTTAACAACTGCTTTCCCTCCCTAGACTGCGAGGAGAAATTTATGAAAACATAAGGTTTATAAGAGGTATAAACTCATTAAAGCGAATATAATAATTAGGGAATTAAAACAGCAGATTGATGCAGCTTTCAGCTAAAGATCCAGATATGATGTAAAGTAGTCGCACTGACTTATAAATTAAGTTGAATCAAGCATCGAATGTATCACTTAGAATTTTGTATGATCCTTAGAAGCTTTTAGGAATAAGCGAATGTGGTTTGTAAAGTAAAAATAATCACGTATAAAGCTATGAAACGATGATCGTAGCAACTGTAGTGTGAAATGTGGTCGTGAACCACTGTATCACACAACGAACAAACAGCACCAACGACTAACAGCTTTAAATTCAAAAAACCAAATAAAAAAAGCGTCAAAGCAGTATCAGTAAACTTTTACAGTCACAAATAACTTACATGTACCGTTTGTTATAAATAAAAATCATGGCTGGATAAGTTTACAATAAAATTTGGTTTGAGAGTAAGTGAGTATATATTTTATGAGATTTAAAAAGGATATAATCCATGAAAGGCGTTACTGAATTCTGGAGAGGACACAATCGAAAATATTCGAGATGTTGTCAGTTCAAGGCTATGAAGATGATGTTTAAATAGCATCGCAACATCTTGACCTGTCAAAATCTCACCAGGTTGTTAATGGCCTAGTATATCGAAGGTTTTAATCAGACTCTGAGTTCATTTTAAGCTTTTCAGACTTATTTTGAGTCTCCAGGGAGTGTGTATCTAATATAACGAATAATAACGAAATGTTAATCACTATTTTAATTTTGCTGTGAGAGACAATCGGCTACAAATTTTGTGGATAATGTTTGTAGGTTAGATGGTTTTACTGTTAGTAATATATTAATCAAAGTGTATGTAGAATCCAAACAGCTCATGAAACAGGTAATTTAAGTAGTACAAAGATAGCTTGGAATATTATAAACCAGGAAACCAGTAGCACTTCTCCAATAGGAAACCTGTGTACTAAACATTAGACGACAAATTTGGCATAAACTCTGTCTATGTCCACGAATTTTTTCTTTGACAGATATATTTGTATAGTACGTAAAGACTTACCCAATCTAGTGATTAGGCTTCACATTAGGAGAACGCGGCTGTCAACCACATTTTAGTTTTACATCCTTTCCACAAATCACAATACACTAAATCAGTTTGGTTCCACTATAAGCGATGTAGCCGCTATTCTTCCCTTTCTCCCAAAAAATCTTTTCCTGGCTTTAATGACCCACACCTAATGCCTAATCTATACATATAAATAAAAATGAAATGCTGTTCGTTGGTAATCCCATCACTTAGGAGCTGCTGGACCAATTTTGCTATTTTTTTTAATGTTTGTAACTGTCGGAATAAGGTTCTTAGAGAGAAAAATGGGAAAAGTTGCCCAGAAAATTAGGAAATCCCAAGAAAAACTGAAAGTACTTTTTTCTATTGGCCAATTTAACTTTTTTTTTTTTATAATTGTTCATAATGATTCCAATAAGGCATTCAGATATAAAATGGAAAAGTTTCCTGGAAAATTGGAAAATTCAGGAAAAGTGAAAGTACGTTTTCTAAGGACCAATTTGCCAATTTTTTAAAAAAATATTCGTAACAGTAGGTCAAGGTGTTAAGAGAAAGAAAATTTGGAAGAGTTGGGTGAAAAAAAAAATCGATTTTAGTTTTATTGGCTTATTATATTCCGCCAAGTTTCCTGTTTAAAATGACGTATCATACTCGTACATGGTTCTACTAGAATTATAACTATTTTATTTCTAAAGATTTGTGAGATCGGGTATTGCGCTTTTGTTATACACTTCTCTCATGGCTGATCATAAACTTTCTGGCAGTATGTTCATGTGACATGAATTCAAATATCCCTATTTCCAGCGATTCTTTATACACTTTTGTTCGCTATCTTAAGTATCTGGAAGATGGTGACTGTAAAGCATTCAAATAAATTTTGGAAAGCACACCATATAGGAATAGTGTAAATATATACAAACTTGAATGTATAGGACATGTGCAGAACAGAATAGGTGGCAGGCTGAGAAGGTTAAAATCAGTTATGAAAGGAAAAAAACTAGATGATCGAAAAATCTTGGATGGGAATGATAGATTGACTGATTCCATGATAGACCACAAGCAGAATTGTTATCAGGCAAAATACAGGCAATTTTGAAGAAATGAGGGAATCTATATGGGCTTTGTATTTCCACGCCGCATCCACAGATGAGCACCCGGAACATGGTTGTGCCACAAAGGTGAAAAGAGCTGGTGTAAATACAATAGGGGACTAACAACTGGAGAGTAATGGACTCACCACCACAGTCTACAATCAACCACCATGAACGAAATAAAACCCATCTTCAGAGATCTGGCTGATAAAAGTCTTCTGATGAAATGCCTTCATGGCTTCCAACGAGTGCTTCAATAGTGTGATATGGCATCGCCTACCGAAAACAGTGTTTGTTGGAATTAATAAACTGCATTTTGGAATGTATGATGCTGTGGCAACCTTCAATCTTGGGAATATTGCTAAACTACAAGGTCCTTGAAAAGTTGGTTACCGCACAGTACGTGCTATGTTGACTTTAGATCGGCACAGATTAAGCCATGAAAACAATATAATCAAGACATTAGTGAAATAAAGCAAGACAGGTGGAGAGGGGGGCCAAAAGAAGATGATCTTGAAGACTGTAAATGTGGTGATAACTATGGATCAGGAATGTTTTAATCTTCTTTCTCCGTTTCCCATTAGTTCACTTTTTACTTCTTTTAGGAACATTGTCTCAGGTACTGGTGAACTTAGAAATCTGAAATTTTTAAGAAATAGTCACATGGCTTTCTTTTACATACTTAAACAATGATTTTTTAATTATTTGATTTACAAAAATTTAGAGGTGATAATCTAGTGAAAAGTGATGGGAAAAATTTACTTTTAGGTAAATATAAAATATATCTGTAAGTAAATACGTTGACAAAAAACTGTTGTTTCAGTATTGGTATAAAATATCAATGCACATGCAGTAAACATTTTATTTCTCTAGCTCCAGTGAGAAAAAGTTCCCGATAGTGGGCATATTTTAACATTGCGGGGATAGACGATTCCGTATCCCCATAATAGTCCGAATAAGGTTTTTAAAGATTGAAAATTTGTAAAAGTTGCCCGGAAAATTCGGAAAAACTGAAAGTATTTTTTCTATAGTCCAGTTTGGCTATTTTTTTTAAAGATGTTTGTAATAGTCCGAATAAGTGTTTTAGGGAAAGAAACACTGTATAAGTTGCCAGGAAATTGGAGAATTCAGAAAAAAACTGAAAGTACTGCTTTCAATATCAAAACATTTATTTATTAACGTATATAAATATATTATATAATATATTATTTTTATGTCATCAGCGGCTTGGAGGCTAAGTTATTATGGCGTCGGACTGGAGATGGAAAGGTCCCCGGGATGAATCCCTATCCCCACGGGGATTTTCATAAGTCCTTAACCCAACCTTCATCTCTAGCACAGTTTGCTGTGTAATAGAAGTACGCCAGAATGTGTCCGTCGTTGGATTTCACTTTTGTAGGTATAGTGAGTTAGGGAACCATATTGACATAGATCATTATTCAAAACCGCCTCGAAAGTTTTAATGTTGACCTGGTATATTTCACATAGCTTTAATATTATGCCTATTTTAGCGTATTATATTTCACTGTAATTAGTAGAAATGTAACAAAGCTGTGCCCATTTTACATGTGGTGTTGAGCCGGAGCTGTGCGCCGAATCCCGTGTAGGCGCTGCAGCAGGTAGTTAACAGGTAGGTGGTGGGGGGTGGCCTGCCGCCTGCTCTTTGTCCGCCGCCCCCCGACGTCAATAGCCGCCTAGCTGCAGGAATTCCGGCACCAGCTGCCCGCTCAGCCGTGGCTGCACGACCACTGCGCATGGAATCGAGCCCGTCCACCATTGTCTTTCTGACCTAACCCGTGGTTACGGTGGCCGAGCTTGAATTTCACGGTTTGACTTCACTCGTATCATTAGAGCCGTGATTTCTACTACAGTACTTTACTACCGTTAAACTGGAGCGAACGTATAGCCAAAAGTTCGTTTTGTTTGAATTTGCCGGGCGTCATGTTGTATTAGATTACATTATACTGTTATATTACTGTGTAACTAAGTTTCTCAAGTCATTTTTATTTTGGGATAAACATTCAGGTCGATGGTTAAGAGCCAGTACTTATAGAAACCAAATTATCACCTCCAAGGAGTGTTTTCTTCGAATGGAGATACATTTTAAAATCAAATTTTGGCCAAAGCTTTTTTTCCCCATTGCCATTCGGCCATTAAAGACCGCGTCGACACTGGCCATTGCAGGTGGCCGGTGTGAATCATGAGAGGGAGGGGATGGAGATAGGAACTGCCAGAAATCTAACCAAGTCCTATGTTGCCATCTATCTGTAAAACTTGTAAATTTATTGTAAAATGTGTAGTTTATGAGCTGGAGATTGGGGACGGTCTCAGCATTCGCCTGGATCAAAGATAAGCGAATAGCGGCCAGCGGGCCACATGAGACCCACCAAAACAGTCAGAAAAAACTGCCTTGATTGTAGGTTTCCTCCCCATGCGCGACCGAAGATTTTTCACCGGCCATCCTGGCCACATCAACACGCATGCGCAGTGCAAATACGATGAGCACTGCTTTCGCCGTTGATCTGGTTAGTTTCCATTTTGTCTTTGATGAAGTAAATGTACAAATTTCCAATCTAAGAAAAACTATAAACCCCCCGAAAAAAAGTAAAATCGCTGATGAATGTCGTGTGTTTAACGAAAAACGGACAAACATTCCTTTGGTAACACAGAAAATAATACGATGTGTTTTTTTTTGTGAGGTTAGGAATCATATGCGGAGTCATAACAAGATATCAGGACTTTAACAAATAGAGCATAAATTTACTTTGTTCTCTTATCCCATCTTTGCTGATATTGACACTACACCTGAGAAGCTGCAGCTTGAACTAACTGGCATGCAGTCATATCATACTGTGAAAGAAATTTTAATATTACTATATAGTCGACACTTACAAAACCGTTGTGCGTTGAAAAATTACGATGTATGAAGAAATTTTTTTGGGAAAATGTTCTGTATATTTGGATCTTCATGTATGTGAGCATAATTTTTCTTCTTCTAAGATCAGTAAGAATATACAGGATGTGCAAAAAGGACCTTACAATTTTGGAATAATATAGGAATTTGTTGAGATAACTTGAAGAAACGGGAGATCTGTCACTTTGTAGCAAACAACCTGAAGTTAGATGCTCTTTGAACTTTGAATGACTTTATCTTGCAGGCTGAGATCCTAACCTTCAAGAAATCTCACTCGTAGCCTTTTTTTTTTTTTTTTTTTTTTTTTTTTTTTTTTTTTTTTTTTTTTTTTTTAGTAGGTAGAATACTGTGTAATGTCTGAAAATAATTTTTCTGCAACACAGTTACTTTTAATAAATTGTTTATTTATTAATTTATGGCGTGACGCGTTTCAAGATCTTAGTCTCATTTTTTTGGTTACATTCTTGGTGTGAAGAGTGCTCGTGTAAGTTTCTGCTGAATGTTAACGTGCACTTTGATAATGTAGTGAGAAAGTGCACGTGTGATTTTCTGTGTTTCGTGTTTAGAAGAAATCTTCACAAAATGGAACGCAAAGTAAGTCCTGTTAACATTCAGCAGAAACTTACACGAGCACTCTTCACACCAAGAATGTAACAAAAAAACGGCGTTTGAAAATGAGACTAAGATCTTGAAACGCGTCACGCCATAAATTAACAAATAAAAACAATTTATTAAAAGTAACTGTGTTGCAGAAAAATTGTTTGCAGACCTTATATTTCAAAACAGTTAAAGACTTTCATAAAGTCCATTTATCATGGATAAAATAATAAAAAAAGTAGAATACTGTGATAAGGCATTTATTCCTCATTAAACTTATTCTAAAATTAATGTGCTTTGTACCTATGTGACATGAAATTTAACACAGAAAATAAATTGAATAAAACTGCTACTATTTAATTTAATTTATATTTAATGATTTTCATGGTACAATGTATTCGTTTTCTGAAATACAAAGTTAACTAATGAATGCAATCATTTTCATAGGTGCGTAGAGACCGAATTTGATTTAACGTATGACACACCTGAAGCAGTTTTCTAAATTTTCCAAAATTTAGGATGTAATGACTCAGGTAGGTTATACATTTATTTAATATTTATAACTACCGTTAGTTTATGCGGTGGGGGACGCTTAAAATTTTCATATGACCCGAGAAAAGTGTTTATGTGTGAGTGAACGAGTACGTGCAAGATACTAAGGAGAGACCAAAGCTGGGCACTAAGACGATTTTTCATGATTTGAGCATTTTGGGTCAGCAAGAGAGGGAACACGCATGGCTGCCAAAATCCCCATCCATCCACTAGATCGAGGTCAGAATTGGGGGGGGGGGGGATGGAGGGGGGGGAGATTTGTTCAAATTCTTCCTGATAAACGGCTTGCAAATTTTCCTCACGTCCAAATCATGACACCTGTTAGTGACCTTTGATTGGCCAGATACCTGGAAGGGGGTGGACTAAGATTCAGCAAAACATAGTATTTCACGATGGGTTTCCGGCTAGAAAGACGATATTACCACTTACCGTGCTACTTGTGCTGGTTACAAGTCTGTATGTACAGACTTCCTCTCAAGACGAGTTACTGCATTGTTGGTAAATCTTGAAATTACGACGAAAAAGAGGCACTGGCGGCACATCCCGCTAGTACCTGCTCGGCTGCGTGTCACGCGTAAGGGAGCGTGCATAAACTACGTGGCTCGGTCTAGGGGGGGGGGGGGGGTTGGCTGGTAGGCTACACTGTGTTACGTGGGGGGAAAGGGGTTCGAGCCAGGCCACGTAGCTTTCCATATATATCATTTTTCACAATTAAGATGGGGTACAGAACACACAGCAGCATGTGAAATGCATTTCCTTCTTTTAATTCGCTGTATGTAATTTACAATTCTCTGAGAAGAGAAAACGGTAAAAAATCTCTTCTGGACTCAAAAGAGAAAAAAGCTACGTGTTGCCTCAATCAGTGAACATCCTACACCTACGAGATATGAACTGTTCCACTCATTACTAATAACCGGGGAGTGTTCAGTTAGCGATCAGTTATAGTTCGTTTAATTTCAGTGCATACTTAAGTTCGTTCAATTTATCGGTCCTATTTTTTTAATTGCAGTGGAGTAGGTTACAGATTCTATTCATTAGTATTCTTGAAGAAATCAATGTATTCTCCGTAGTTTTAATTATTTTAATTTCAATAATATTCTCTTCCCAAGTAAATTTCAGGCGATGATCGTTCATTAAAAGTGTTACTGCAATGAAAAACAAAAGTTGTAGCTTAGCGTCAAGTGCAGTTATCCGTTGCAGGCGTTGCTTAAAAGATGTCTTTGCTGTACAGAAAGTTACACTTGCACCCTTTTTCAGTTAAGGGATTCCCAGTCAGTTCGTTGGAGGGATTCGCGGAGGAAAAGATTTATACAATGATATTTCTAGCGGTCGGCAGTTGACGATGTTAGGGAGCGTCCATAAACTACGTGGCTCCGGTAATTGGGGGGGGGGGAGTCAGGGGTTGACTGGAAAGCTACGATAGGCTACGTGGGGGAGTTTCCAAGTCATCCTACATAGCTTCTTATTCATATTATTTGTCACAGTTAAACTATGGTACAGAACATACAACAGCATGTTAATATTTGTTTCCATCATTTAATTATCTCTGTATGTAATTTACGATAGTCTGACAAAAGAAAACAGTACAAAATATCTTCTGGAATCAAGAGGGAAAAATCTACGTGCTACGTGAGGAGGGGGAGGGAGGAGGGAGAAGAAGCAAAACCACGTCGGGTTACGTGGGAGGGGGAGGGAGTGGAGGGGGGGGGGGTTCACAGGAGGCTGCTTGTTGGCAGGGAGATTCCTCCCCGGCATTGATTTGACAGCGGGTTGAGTGAGCCTACGGAGACGTTCCGGGCATTCAGCTTTGAAGAAATATCTTCCAACACGTGGATTTCGGAATCTCGACCATCCAGTAGATATGTCGCAAGTTATTCAACCAGCTAAAGTAAGTGAACGGTGCGTTCCTGTAGTATAGCTAGAAACACAAAAAAGACCAGGGAAACGAAAACAATATAAATTTTTATTTCCTAGCGTCCCGGTTATTTATCCATAAACGTAAAATATTAGAACTCACGCATTATAAATCCTGAGTTACTACTTTGAAATCGAAAGTGTGTGAACTTTACGCAAATTTGTATAGTTTGCCACTAAAGGGGGCTCTTTAATCATTTATATCATTCTTACATTCTTACACATCGTATAATTCTAAGTGTAATACTTGTATTTTATCGCAGTTTAATTGCGATTTACTTATTAATTTACTTAACAATAAGTATGATATTCGCCGATATTTAATTATATTAATACAAGGATCTGTAGAAATTAAAACAAAATTGATTCATTACTGTCGCTGATTAATCAGTTGAAGATATTACAGGAATTTTATGATTCTTTGTGGTAAGGGGACGTACGACAGTGTTGGTGCGGACAGTGGAGGGAAGTTTGCTTTGATGGGATATGGCAGCAGAAGACCGACACGAGTGCCTCTAGCGACAGAACACCATCGGCTGCAGCGCCTCTCTCTGACTCGTGAACGTATTCGTTGGACCGTGAATGACTGCAAAAAGGTTGCGTGGTCAGATGAGTTAGGATTCCAGTTGGTAAGAGCCAATGGTAGAATTCGGTTGGCGCAGACGTCAGGAGGACATGGTCTCAGCTTGTGAGGAAGGCACTGGGTAAATTGGTAATGGGTCCATCCTGGTGTGAACTGTGTTTACATTGCATGGAATGGGGCCTCTTTTCAGGCTGAACTGACCATTAACTGGAAATGTTAACCATTTTAAGCCAATCATTGGCGTCATGTTCCCAAACAGCTATAGATTTTTTCGAATGCGCCATGTCACGGGTTCTATTCTGAACAATTACAGTGCATGAATCCAATTGAATATTTCCGAATCGTAGCCGAAAGGTCAGTTCGTGCACTAGGAAATAGTGCACGACTGTGTAGAAAAAAGGGCTGAATATGCCTTCAGAAGTCTTCCGGCGACTCGTTGAATCAATGCCAAGACAAGTTGCTACTCTTCACCTGGAGAAAGGAGGGTATCACACAATACTGGAAGGTATCTCATAACTTTTGGCACTTGAGTGTATATTTGCCAAACACTGCTCGTCTGGCCATTAACATGAATAGGTCCTTCAATTTGCCTCGAGGTTCGAGTAGCCAAGTGTGGCAGCAGTAGATTCTCCAATGGAAATCAGTACAGGCGTTCGTTGAGACGTGAGAAATGCTAACAATTACGATTTCTCACGAAATGTACCGGGTAATTTGTTTGCTACTTGGTATATCACAATTTGTGACAATACATAGGATAATTACAACTGTCATCGCTTTGATTAAATCTTGGTGTTTAAGTATTACTAAAGGCACAAGTAATAAAGGACTCTCAAGCGGTTAATTTATGCAGAGTTTCAGAATTCCTCTGATTAATTATTTGGCATTGATAATAATGGATTATTTCCTTGTGTCTATTTTACCACGGTATTTCGTAACAAATGATAAAGAGCTACCAATCTGAATTCACTTCATATGTTACCTTGACAAATAATTCATAATAACTGAAGGTGATTGTTTCAAGACATTTATAACAAACGATCACACAAAGTTATTACTGGGAACTACATATTTGATAAATTCGTAACAGCTATCAATTTCAGTTTATTTCTTCATTGTATAATACAAAATCAGAAGAGTAGTTGAATATAATTTGAAAGCACGTATTTCAAACGAACACGGCAAGTAATGAGGTCAGTATCCGATGGAAAGAGTAGCAGCTATCAATCTGAATTCATTTAATTAATTTCTTCTGTAAATAATACACAATAATAAGAACTTGAAGTCATATTTTCTAAATGAACGAGAGTAGTTACTAAAAGCAAATATTTTAAAGCGCTGTTTTAACATATAGTAGTGATAAAGCGTTCTTTAATTCTTCTCGAAATTGCAGTAGTCTTTTCATAACAGTCTGGTGCAATCATTTTAAATAAAATTTCACTGTCATGTACGCATTTAAGTTTGCATTTCTGTTTTTTAACTTTTTCAGAACAGTAGCAACTAAGCTACAGTGTCAGTGTTTATATTGTTGATAACTTAGTTTTATTAATTTGCAAGTATCTCTTATATTTAATAAATGTGAAATAAAATACATAGTTTCGTCTGCACGTTTTTGTTACTGCTAACAAAATATATCAGTAGCTTAATCGTGGATGTGTTTGCTATGGTTTGCAACAGTAAATTTGTATAAATAATAAATGAGTTCCGATATCATACGCCGAACACGATAATGGTTTTTCCTTGCTGGCATGTAATAGTCGGATCTACCAGCAGATACGTCATTGTTTAGCCAAATATCCACTGAAATAACTAATATTGTCTATAACTTAACGTTGCGTTTAAGTAGAGAAGAGAACCTACTACCAGATAGCGGTAATCTCGCGCTGTGTTCACATTGTGTGGTCCAGTACCCGCAAGTCGCTGAGCATGACCTTAGTCTAACCACTTTTTTTTTCACTCTCTCTCTGCCTTTCGGCGTGTTTGTGAAAGTCCCGCTACCGTGGAAGCTCTACTTTACGTGTAACTCTGTTTAGGATGAGGAAATTTTTGGGGACTCTATTTATTACTCTTTGAGGGGAAATCATGGCTATGGTTCGTCAAAGACGACCTTATGTGAAAAATCCCTTCAGTTTTCTTACGATCATATCAGTTCCCTTCTGCCTGATATAGCCTATAATACTTAGTGGCACTTTATAGGCGTGCCAGTGCCATGGCATTGTTTTGCATAGGGTATGGAGCCTTTCGTCATTTTTTTTGAATTTATCTATTCTGTCATAATTTTTTTTTGTTTGTCTGAAAATTTCTACATGAAGTGGGTTAATGTTCGCTGTGTCGCGAAGGAAGTCATTTGATGCGTATCTGGGTGCTCTTAACATTACTAGTAGGTATCTATTCTGAAGTCACTTGAGTTGGTCTATGTTGGATTTAGCTGCAGTTCCCCACACCTGGCATCGGTATAGTATGAAGGGGAGGATAACTGCCTTGTAGATCCTAAGCTTTGTTGTTGTGGCTAGTTAGGAGCTGTACAGGATTGGAAAAAGATTTTTAAGTATATCTGTGCCCTGTTTTCTTCTGTCTAAGATGTGTTTCCGGAAAAGAAGCTTTTTACCAATGGTGACTCCAAGGTATTTAGTTTCAGATAACCATTCTATTTCTTGCCCCATGATGGTAAGTTTTTTTTGTCTATTATTGGTCTCTTTCTGGTGAAATATATTGCTGCGCACTTGGATGGGTTGATTTTCACTTTGTTAGTACGACGCCACTTCTCAAGTTCGTGGAGGCCATATTGAAGGTGGTTGACGTTTAGGTCATGTCTCCTGCCCGATGCATATATGGTGGTGTCGTCTGCGAACTGTGTAATTTTGACATAAGGCAGCAACTGTATGTCGTTGACGTCAATTTTAAATAGGACTGGTGCCAGAACTGAACCTTGGGTGATACCAGCCGGGATAAAGTGGACTGATGAATTTTGACCTTCAATTGAAACAAAGAATTTCCTATTTTCCAAGAAACTTCCAATAAGTTGGATGTAGCAGTGGCGGATTGTTGTCTGAGATCCTAGTTTGGCTATGAGGTTTGCATGCTATACCTTGTCATAGGCTTTCTCTACATCTAAGAATACAGCCGCTGTTGAATTCCTTAGGCTGAATCCCTTCAGTACGTCTTCGGTAAATCTGATAAGTTAGCTAGTGCTTCCTACTCTATTTTCGAAACCAAACTGTTCTTTTCGGATTGTTTGTCTGTTTCTAAGGACTTGTTGATACGTTTTAGGATTACCCGTTCCAGCACTTTGGATGCGGAGGGTAATAAGCTGATTGGTCTGTAATTTGATGGAAGACGTTGGTCTTTCCCGCGTTTTGGTATGGCCGTGACTTTTGCTGTTTTCCAACATTCAGGGAAGTACTTTTGTAACAAACAACCATTGCAAATTCTAGTGAGTAGCACTATTCCCCACTTGTCCACACACGCATCATTGCCGTACCAGCGTGCCCCTTACGAACAACAATGTCACCATACGACCAACCAGTTACCGGGTGCTCATATTGCGCCCTTTCACGTCGACGAGGCATATTGGCACTTACTTCGTTTTACGGCTCTACACAGACTGAGGATGGCTTAACACTCCCCTCTCCAGACACACAAAAGAGGGCGTTGCTGGGCCTACGTGCACGCCGCGTCTAAGCAATCATAATTACTTGTTAAAGTAGCCATAGGTACACGATCACTCCATTCGTCCAAATAAAGCGACTCCACACCATTATCGTGTCGTCTGTGGGGAAACTGATGTGGATGACGTGGACTGACAGGATTATTTGGATATCCGCAGTGGCGTAGCTAGGTCAACAAGGGCCCCGGTGCAAAAAAATTATTTTGGGCCCTGAGGCCAGATGGGCGACCTTTTTTTTTTGCTTTGTGTTGCTGGTAGGGGCCCCCTGAGGTGAGGCTGGGGGTAAGGATTGCAATCCCGCAGTGTTTTCAATCCCGCGGGATCCGCGCAGGATTTGTGCCAATCCCGCGGGATCCGTGCGGGATTGGTACAAGCAGTTTTTTAACGCATATGTTTAAAACATAGTTACTTAAAACGTTAATTAATTAAATAATAATTAAATTAATAATTCATTTTTAATGTTAAATGATAAAAATTAACAGTTTTGATTGGCAAAATGACATTAAAACTTTTTAGCTTGTCTTAAATATTTCGAGGTTTTACATTTTTGTTTTTTAATCTAAATCAATTTTTAAATAAATAATAAAATGGAAAATATTGTCCTTCGGTCATATTATGTGCCTTACAACACATCACATAAGTTTAAAAATATGGTTTGCTTAAAGGCCAAGTTACCAGAGGTTTTTTTTTTTTAATTCCAAATAAACGTTCCATAACATCGAGAAAAGCATTCCATTTCACAAAGTGAAGTGAATATACTCTGTAAAGTGTAGACTTGGCTCAGAACAAGATCTCATCACTTTTTGTCACTGCACAAGCACGAGACTTGGCCTTTTTTTTGCGTGATTCATTATTATATCTACTGATTCCTTGATT
Source organism: Vandiemenella viatica (assembly GCA_031002005.1). Classification (NCBI taxonomy): domain Eukaryota; kingdom Metazoa; phylum Arthropoda; class Insecta; order Orthoptera; family Morabidae; genus Vandiemenella; species Vandiemenella viatica. The sequence goes on along the minus strand of JARYHS010013631.1, from coordinate 12,348,335 downwards.
GATATTACAGTTGATTCAATGTTATTAAAAGAAACTACTCACCAACACGTAAACTGTCAAGTATTTCACATTTACTTATGTGGCGTAACGACGTTTTTAGAGTGGAAATTATTATTTTTGGTAAGAAAGGAGACTTTCTCGGCGAATGATTGCAGTAAAGTCCTCATAGGTTGTATCTCCGGATTTCATAACACACGAAGTTACACACGCGAGGAAGACAGCGGAGGCAGCCGTCGAAGTATGATGTTCTTACAACACAATTCGTCGATAAACCCGAGAATACTTCATTATAACTTTTTTGCCTTTAGTCGAAATAATAACAAGGACAAGAGGGATTAATCGATAGCCTGAGCGGCACATGTAAGCAGGCGGCTTTCGTCAAAGAAACGCATTGAGACAGCGGCCAAAACAACAATAAGTCAAAGGATATACAATTTCCTTTTGTAAGCTGTTAAATAAATAGGTACGCGATCGTTAAAATTACGATAACATTAGTTTAATATCAAGGAATAATCCAATTTTAGCCGCAAATTAGGAAATTGTCACAATTACTTAATCTGCAAATACAGAAAATGGGAATAATGAAACCGTGAATAAAAAGCTGTAACCGTGTAGTTCAGATAACGTGTGCGACACTTAAAAAAATAATTATATAGTTAGAAAATCATACTAAATACGCACCATAACTCAAATTACAGAAATGTGTACTCGAAACAAACGCAAGTTTTGATGAATACGTAAAAGTGTATTTATTTACTTAGGAATGAAGAAGGTTGACAGAAACAAACGTTTGTTCACATGAGTCAAATGCCAACTGCATGGGTACAGGCAAACAGTGCAATACATCCGACAGAGGACCGAGTGGGGCAGCGAGTCACGCAGACTGACACGCGTTTCCGCCGGATTTTGCGGATTGCGGATCCGCTTAATTTTGTGCGGGGTCCGCTAGACCGTCTAATGATGCGGGATCCCGCGGGATTGCGGGATCCCGCTTTGCTGGATTGCAATCCCTAGCTGGGGGCCCCTGAGTTGTGCTTGCGGGCCCCCGAGCAGTAAGGGCCCATAGTTAGGGGCTTCCTGTGTCTCATCAGGGGCCCTCTTACACGACGGTAGAGCTAAAAAAAAGGTCGCCCGTTTGCCGTAAAGCCGCGTGGGCCCTCTGAACTGCGCTTGGGGGCCCCCTGAGCGTAGGGGCCCCGGTGCACTGCACCGCCTAGCACCATAGTAGCTACGCCCCTGGATATCCGGTCAGTCCAATATCCATCAGTTTCGTCCGTCACGCCATCAAGCCGACTGACGGTGTGTGGGAAAAACCACGTGGAACGACATCAAGCCATCACTCCAGTTGGCTCGTGTATGGTGAAACCGAGTCCAAACACTTCTCATTCTGTAACCGACTACCGAGCAGGCAACATCAGTGCCTTGAGTGGACTATGCCACTTTGTACAATTTCTTTTTTGTTTTTAATCTGCTATAGAAATATTTGTTTTGCTACTAGTTGAATATATTTTGAATGTAGAATTATAAATAATACAGTTTCAAATATTATTAAGTAACAATCAGAATTATCTTTCTTTTTTACTTTAAAAAAAAAAAAAAAAAATGTAGTCTTAAACAAACTTTGTGCTGGAGATTATTGAAAAGTATAAAACACATCTCTAATCCTGACTACCATGCAAAATATAAATAAATGTGGCAATAGCTCAATTGCTAATATTATTTAAAATAACGACATAAACGTCTACAGAGAAACCGTGTTGAAAAAAATACAGATAATTCTTTGCGTTCTTTTTAAAACGATAGTATGATAAGCTGAATTTTATATGAGCTTACTTGTTTAAATATGTTGTTTTACAACATGTATCGTACCTGTCGGCCTGATAAACTACTTAAATTTAATAAATCTGTTTTATAATCATTTTGTAGCATTTTTAAAAACTTTCGTAATTTCACAGAGCTTATTTTTCATCATTTCGCAATGTTTTGGACGTTTATTTAATGCTCAGCGTTTGTATTCAGTATTCGATAGTTTGAATATACTTTAAAATTAATTCGGGCTCATTTTATTTAGTACTTGGCATAACTAGATTGTTGTATAGCAAATTGACAACCTATTGTTGTTTGCTTTGCTTAGCTTTTCATTGTTGGCTAAATGGAGTGATGGAATGATGGTGTATGTGCTACACTTTTGGATGTCATCTGCATGGATGTCATCCATACGGATGACATCCAAATGGAGGGATCGTGTATGGCCACCTTTATAGTTCCGCGGTTCTTCACATCATCCAATTTTGGAATGATTCGTATCATTCATACTGTGTTTTACAATTTTGAGAAACAGCAGTGTATTTTCAACACAAGAAACCTCAACTAAGGCAATATACATGAAAAACAATAGCAAAACTAACAAGTAAATTCTAAGAAATGTTGTATTACATGATTCATATTTTTAAGGTGTATATGTATTATATAAATTGCCGTTGAGTAGTTGGTGAAGTCTCGGCGATTCCGTGTTTGGCTGTTGAAGCGAGCAGCGGTGTGCTTGAAGGGAGCTGTTTGGAGGCAGAGGGCGGTGAGAGACGCAGTTGGCGCTGCGCGCTGCTGACGTCAAAGCAGCGGTCCCACGGGAGTCAGCGTTGGCAGGGGAGGGGTTGCTGACGCCGTGGCAACGTGCTGCAGCGCCGCTCGGTCAACAGGTCGCGCGGAAGCTCAGTCAGCGGCTGAATCCGCAGGCAGTCGGCCAAACGACGACACTCATTCTCCGAGTCCCCTGGGTAAAGCAGAGGGACCTCACAGCAAGTCGACAATGATAAAGCACTGTCCTCGTGAAAAAAAAAAAAAGCAGTCAAGTAGCTGTACAATGTCCGTTCTGCTTCGGTAGAAAAAACAGTGGTAATTTTCTGTCACGTGATGTAAAAGTGCAGTAAAAGCTTAACAGATATTTTATCTACAGTGTGAGATATACTTACGTCACAACTTGATTGTAACGTCAATACTTGAGAGTGGCGAGAACAGTGCTACAAAAAGCCTCTTCATTAAACTAAGTGGAATTTCACCGAAACCTGTCCCTGCTCACTTCGTTACTGCTTGGGGTATTTTCTTTTTGATGAGTGTATTTCCACACAACGTACAATAAACTTTTTGTGCATAAGCATAATCGCTGTCCATTTTCAATATGTTATATCATGTTTGCAGTTACTTCTGGATTAATCATTAATCCGGTACTTTTAAAACAATTTATGCTCATCTGTCCGTCTTTTAATTCTCTTAAGATGCTATTGTTTTTGTTGTTTGAAATTTCTCTCGATTTGTGGGATCATGACACATGAGTCTTTGATTATAGATGAACCATTGTTTATTTAAACTCACAATTTTGTTTTAAACTTTATGAACTAATCAAAAAATTCAGAGCAATAACAAAAGGCACCTCATTGTACCAAAATGTGTACTCTACCTTCCTACTGTTCTATCTTTTGGCTATAACTTTACGGTTTGGCGAGATAATTAGAGCAATGAAAATATTGCGGTCAAGGATTGGGACGGTATTTGGCCATGGGCTTTGGAGAACCAAACCGGTATTCGCCTGGTGTGATTTCTAAAAACAGCAGAAAACCGAAATTTGTATGATGTAACAGGGATACTGTTATAAATCCTTTCGAAATGATTCTTGAATTTATATTAGAAACTGAAAATCAGCCTTCCTTGACTGACGTGCATACGTATCACCATCACAGGCTATTGTTTTGGCTGTCCCGTGCCTCACACATTTTCAATAACACTATTTTCTGGAATATTTTTATACGAGGTATATTAAGGTTTTTTTAATCAGACGTGAAGGCATCATTACCATTCAATCAAACTGATCGCATAACCTATTTGGATAAAAGAAACACATGCTAGAACCATAGAGCAGAGAATATAAGCCCTGAAGCAGTAACTTCCATTGACTCGAGTGTCAAAGATATACACGATGCAAGAGTCAATACAGACAAGGATGGGCCTTTAAGACTTCTTTCTGCTGTAGAGAAAAGAGAGCGCAATTCTAAAGCTAACATCGGGTTGACAAGGAGAGCGATATCTGGTTTAACTTACCGGCAAGATTGGAAAATATTATTATCCGGATCCACAATCTAATTAGTATTGTGTTGAGCACTTCTCGTGAAAAGGTGCGCTAACTAAATCAATTGGATGTGAAAATTCGACACTGTTGACTGTTACCATGAAAAAAATAAAACTGCACGCAATGCTGATCACCGCTCAGTTATATCGTCTTTGAAGTAATCCCTTTAATAGTTAAAAAAAAAAAACTGGTAGTCGTTGGGGACTGCGACAGAAGTGAAAACTTTAAACTATAAATATCACACGCCCCAACATGTCATACCTATAGCTACAGATATACTATTAACATTAGTATTCATAAGATTTTACTCATCTAAACATCGCCCAACCACCTAAAGAAGTTTCCACTTGAAAAAAGTTCTCCCATTGTTCTTCCATTTTGGAGTACAGCCCTTTGCCACTTCACCCACGGCGACCGCCAATGGTTGCAAACTTATAACATCTGATTCGAACGCTTAATGTTTGATATATTTTTAAAAAAATGAAAAAGAAGTATCTGCTACTGTGGATTCAATGCAGTAACCTTCCATTATACGGTACAGCGCTTTACCACTTCACCCATGGGGACGACCAATAGCGGCGAACTTATAAGATCCAATTCGAACGATTAATGTCAGATATATTACAAAAATCAAAATTTGTAGTCAAATAGTCAAAAAAATTTACGTAGATACGATATTATAGGTACAATGTATAACCTTCCACGAATACTGAGGACGCGTGGTAGTAAGATATTTAAAGCTATCTTACATTCAGGTATATACTATATGTTTGTGTATATATCTATACTAATATTATAAATGCGAAAGTAACTCTGTCTGTCTGTTTGTTACGTTTCTTGGGCTAAACGGCTAGTCCAATCGTGATGAAATTTGAAAAGGAGATGCTATTTGACATTAGGATGGACATGGGATACCATATTCTGTGTAGATAAGAACTATCTGAACTTTGAAAGACAAACGCCTATGTCTTTGTAATGAGTAACGTTAGAGAGCAGTGGCAGCGTAGCGCAGTGGTGACGTGCTTGCTTTTTAATAAAACTCCCGTATGGCTTCGGGTTCAAACCCCCCTGGGAGCAAAAATTTGTATATTTTGAGCCAAGCCTAGGATTTTGTAGTAAGGATACCATGTTCTGACAAATCTTTGGCGATAGAATAGTGCCATAAGCATCAGGGTATACTGATTCCACAGGCAGTTTTTGTGTGATCTAAACTAATAATATTATATATGCGAAAGTAAGTATCTGTCTTTTTTTATGTTTTGACGTCTATATGTGTATACCGAAATACTTTGTATCATTAGGAACGAAATAGGATACTTTTTTCCGATATGAATAAATGAGACAGGTAGAATGGTATATCGATAGCGTTCCCGTCATATTATGCCGACATATCTTAGGTAACTTTCAGCTTTGTGTATCCAAGGCACCGAGCGTGGTGGTGTAACGTATAGCGTTCTGTCCTCGCATTCGGGAGGACGGCGGTTCGAATCCCCGTCCGGGCATCCAGATTTGGGTTTTCCATGGTTTCCCAAATAACTCCAGACAAATGCCGGGATGTTTCCTTAAAAAGGCCATGGCCGAATTCCTTACCATTCCTTGCCCCCATCCTTTCCCGTCTCTAAAGACCTCGCTGTTGAGAGACGTATAGCAGTATCCAAGTCTAGCAATAAAATTCTAAATCGACACGTGCGAAGTCGCGAGTAACAGCTGTTATGTGTATACAGGCTGCTGCGCGCGCGCCAGTGGGTACATATGTTATATACAAGTATAATCTATACTTTCACTGCTCTCCAAGCGTAACGCGTTATAATTATAGCCACAGATATACTGGTACTACAGCATGTTGATGATGCGAACTCAAAGGATTTCACCCATTAAAAAAAAAAAAAGTTAGCAGTTATAATGGGCAGATATGACATCAGCAGTCAGCTGCACCATACAGACGACAGTAATCTTATCAATTAAATCAAATGCAAAGTAACTACTGTATTACAGAAAATTTGAGAGGAGTGCTATCGATTACCGTGACGACTAATGTCAAAAGTTCATTGTAACTAATTAAACTGAAACGCCGATAACCGTTGTATTGTAGACTTCACAGTGACGAAAGTATTAATGAAATGAGTTTAATTTTGACGGATATATCTAGTAAAGTTCTCTATTACAGAAATATGAAGTGGAGTTCAATCATCTATTCAAACTGCGGTTGTGAGTTGATTGTGATATATCCGTCTGACTTGTCTAATAATTATCAGTGGTACCTTATGAAGCGGGTACGGTGTACCGCTGTACTGAATGGTAATTAATATTTATTTTAATTTTACCAAAAGCATATGAGTATTTATATTGTGGATTGAAAAGGGTTCTCAAAATGATTTAAAATTACTAATAAGGATGGAAAAGTCATAACCTGACCATATATATTCTCTGAAAGAAGGCCAACAGGCATAAGGTGAATTTAAATTTAATAATTATACACAATCAAAATTATTTACAAACAACACCTTTGCCCTACATTAATGGCCACTAAATTAAGCAATACAAAACGACAAAATATCCGTTCAGATTTCCATATATAAAATAACAGTTTACAGTCTTCGGCAAGACACGTAATGAGACTATCTGATAGTTGCTAATGTCCGTTTCAATCACAGAAACAACTGAATCAAGTTAAAAACAAAATAATGCCACGGCTAATATCTCAGTTTATCTATCGGAGAGTGAGAACTCTTATCGTGCGGACTTCTCCGCTCAGAGCGTTAAGTTGGGTAGAGTGCAAACACAATATTACTAACTGCTGCAATGTTTGTCTTTTACCGTCTGTCCGGCATTGGCGAAGTCAGCAAACTCCGAGCCCACACTGAATTTATTTGTCACCTTGTGACTCAAAATGCAGACACAACCGATCGCATGATATGCTGTCGGCTTTCTGGGTCGTTCTTGTGCGCCAGCACAAGTGAACAGGAACCAGAAAGACCCGAAAAGACCACCAGAAAGACCCGAAAAGACCACCAAGAGCATCTCGCAGCACCTTTTAAAACTTTGGGATGCCGCTTCTCCTACTCCAGCCGATTTTCTCTGGTCCTATCGGCGATGTAGACGTTCATGTCTCTCTCCTCATTGGCGGACATGAAACAAGATTATACAAAAAAATAAGAACTATTCTATATATTAAAATACTATTGGCAAAACATTCGCCCCTCCAAGCACTCTCTGGTCCTATGACGGGGTTGGAGGATTCTGTTCGGAAACTGTCGTATTTCTTTCGTGATCACTCGTTTTTTCTAGTTTCCGCAGTGGGCACACACAGAATCTCTAATTTGGCGTGTCTTGACGTTATCACGTATCTGCAATTGATCACGCGATATACATCTCACCCGTCAACACTGTTAAGGCATAGAACTGCGGCCGACCCCATACTGAGCAGTGAAAGGTCGTAAATCTGCCTTTTCAAACTGGCAAGTCCCCTTGTGTATCGTCTTTCTTCCAGCTTGAATGCAGAATTCGCCGTAATACTTGAATTCGCTGACCCCTGTCCTGCAGTGTGTCCTTCTAAGCCAGCGTAATGCGTGCCTTGTTGTGTTGGCCAGAAACCGCACGTGAATGTGGCTCTATGTCATACAACACTTATCAGCAGAGAAGCCTCCGAAAATTCTGGGAGAAGTTTAGCCAGAGACTATCACAAAGCTTTCTTTGGCAGATGACTACTTGTTACTCTATATCGTGCAAGAATTGTACAAATATTATTTAAGAAACTATAGGTTCACCACTTCCCACATGTTATACGTAATTGAATCGGGGTAGTACGGAGACTATTAACGATCGGCGAGTTCAGACAAAAATGTCATACAATCGGGGAATATGGTGACTAACTCGTTTCGTCATATGAACAGGCAACGTAAGCCGACACACACGCAAATGTGCACAACATGTTGAGTCATCCTTACATGTCGCCTACGGTCGCCTGCCTGGAAATTACGAACATATATTTTATCAGATATTTATCATTTAAGTAAAGTGTTGATCGCAACAATTAAACCAGACGGATATTAGTCATTAGTAATCTAATATATGACGTAATTATCACGTACCACACGTCTCGGATTTAATGCTCAGTGATGGAATATTCATCCAAGCCCTACAACGAAAAAATATGTTATCGAAACTATCAGCTCATGAAAGTTGTATTGGGTCTCCGATTCGGTGTTTGGTGACGGAATTTTGTAAAAAAGCAACATTTACGCTCTGCAATGCCTGAAGCTCTATTCAGCTTATCACCAGCTTCGTCCGGTTCATAGGTTCGATGCCCACCGATTAATTTCAAACTTTACATCATGCAAAACACAAGGCTGTTGTTGGCTCACCATTAATCTCATATTATTTAACTTTAGGCCCCTTTTAAAAGAGAGAATTATGAGGTTAGATAAGGTTACGTGACCGTTGTTAGGGCATGTATAACCGGCGTCACCCTGTCTGTTATCCTGTTTAATAACTGAACATCAGAAGCTTGTATTGAGTACGTTGTTCGCATCCTGTCAGAATTCTTATTTTAAAGCCATTATTTGTAATATGGAGCCGAGATTGCGATTCCCGGTTTGGTCATTCACATTTTTATTTATTCATTTTTCCAGTAAATTATTTCAAATGACTAGCGTGACGGTCCCTGAGAAAGACTATGATCTAACTGCTTCCCGTTCCTTGCACTCAATCCTGATATTGCTGGTAGCTGCTAGAACCTAAGTGTGGACCATAATTTCTTACACGAAAGTGTAATTTAAACGAAAAATATTTATGATTCTTTCTGAAGGATCACTGTTCAAATTTTGATTGGATTTGGGGTTCACAAGAATTTTTCGCTTTACTCACTCCTTGTTTAATACTCTTGAAATTTAAATTAGATATTTTAGACTGAACTTATTTATACATGTTTCTGATAATAACTGGATTCCTGTCTTATAATCAATATTATTGTACCTCAATCTTCTTTTCAAAGTTTAACCGGCCATGAACGATTGCGGTTCAACATATGATTCCGCTCCCACTTTACTTGGAAAGCTGGTATACGTTCGTATACGTATGTCGAGATGCAGGGCCCTGTCACTGAAATGATTCGCTGTCAGATTCAACGAAATGACAACTGCTGCGTATTTTGTCTGAATGAAAAAATATAAACACTCTTTATTGTTTTTAAGTAATTTAAAAATATTTTGCTGATGCTGCATACCAGGCACATCGGTGGATGTGTATCTTTAGGTGGTGCTATCAGAGGTAAGTCATTATACAGGGTAAAAGACACATTACAACCGCACCAGCTTATGGCTGTTTACGAAATCCCCTGCAGCTGTGGCAGTGTATACATCGGCGAGACAGGTCGCAAAGTGGCGGAGAGACTTAAAGAACATATCAGCCACTACAAATACAGGGTGTTACAAAAAGGTACGCCCAACCTTTAAGGAAACATTCCTCACACACAAACAAAGAAAATATGTTATGTGGACATGTGTCCGGAAACGCTTACTTTCCATGTTAGAGCTCATTTTATTACTTCTCTTCAAATCACATTAAACATGGAATGGAAACACACGGCAACAGAACTTACCAGCGTGACTTCAAACACTTTGTTACAGGAAATGTTCAAAATGTCCTCCGTTAGCGAGGATACATGCATCCACCCTCCGTCGCATGGAATCCCTGATGCGCTGATGCAGCCCTGGAGAATGGCGTATTGTATCACAGCCGTCCACAATATGAGCTCTAACATGGAAAGTAAGCGTTTCCGGACACATGTCCACATAACATATTTTCTTTGTTTGTGTATGAGGAATGTTTCCTGAAAGTTTGGCAGTACCTTTTTGTAACACCCTGTATAACAACAGCGACAAATCTGCCATCGTTCGCCATGCTATTGACACCGGGCATGAAATAAAATTTCAAGACACGAGGCTGCTTTGGAGAGAAGACCAGTGGTGGCCTCGGCTTGTGAAAGAGGCAGCAGAAATCTTAAGGAATTTCAACATCAACGAAGATAGTGGCCTTTTCCTCTGCGATGCTTGGCGACTGTTGCTATGTGAACATAAATATAAACAGTATCTCTGAAGAAGGCTGGAGTATAACAGCCAAAAGCTTAGATAATCTAATAAACGACGCGGCATAGCCCGTAAAGCTATAAATCATGTAAGCGATTTGAGTTGATTTTTTGAATTTTTCATAGCAGCGACAAACCTTGGCTCGTCCCATTGCGTTTCTTTCCAAAAATGGCGCCATTGACCGTATTTGCTTGGTCAATTCCATCATGAAATGATATTGTATTGAATTACCATTACCAAGAACATAACAATAAAGAATAATTATATTTTTACGTACCGAAGAATAATCATCTACTGTAAACAATCTATTGTATTTACAAATTCTACGGGTTTTAAATAGAAAATATGGAAAATTGATGACCTTTCAGCAACACACACATGTCTCTAATTTGATCCCCGGGTACGACTAAAACAAAAGAAAAGGAAACGTTAAAATTCAGTTCACTTAGCAGTCTAAATATTGATCTTGTGTGGAGGAATTTGGAACTGGAGTAAGCAGCATTCAATTTTCCCTGGGATTTATGTTGGAAGTTCACTGCAGCTCTTTTAAATTAATCGCTCAAAGCTGTTTGAGGTATCTCTTAGACTGAAATTTTCTGGTTCTCCGATCAGGTTCAAGGTTCAAATTTTTCTTCAACCAAACTAAGTGCCTTATTTATAAATGCAAGTTAGTTAGGAAGGATTCGTGTTTAACGCCCATTTGTGAGTTGGCCAGCAAAAACTCCAAGCCTTTTGTCCGAACATGCTGTTTCACTTTCAAGTCTGGCTTACTTATAAAATCACCATTTATCCTGGATGGAATTGCCTTCAGCCCATATTCTATGTTTTTGGTGTTTATTTTTGTTATTTTTTACTTAGAGGGGATTTGGTTCAAATCTATGATGGTTTAAAACATTACCATTTACATGCCGCAGAATCAACAAAACAAAAACCTTGGATTATTCTTTTGTTTATGCCACATCTCACTAGTACGCAATGTCACCTTAAAATCGGAATATTCCTTCCTTAATATAAAGGCATTACTGCACAACGTTGTTGGTTATCGAGTATGTGGGTAGGTCTAACGCGCTAGTTTTATATATTTAAATATTCTTTATTTCGGTCTCATCAATCCTTGAGATGCTCTATACTGTTACGTTTATGTAATAAACGAATTAAGTATCTGTCACGACTCCGACCAGACAAGTCCCCGTTCTAAACACAGTACGCTCATTTACGTAATTGGTTGACTTCAATTGTAATTAGGTTGACTGCAATACTTAGCATTTCAAGGACGGGAAATGGTGTCGGCTTAGAAAAGGTTTTAACAAAAATACTATTATTACTCAATATTTCTCACACTAGTGACTAAGTCGTGAACTACATTTACTATATTTGTACAAAAGGTAAAATAACCTCAATTTATGCATTTGGACCTTCTAGCTAAATATTGAGAGAATTAGATCATCCAATTCACTTACATGGGTTCGGCTTCATGGAGAAGCAGGTATGGTCAACGTATCTTGCAGTCGAATTTTCCTTGAAAAATTTCCTTTTATGGCTTCATGGCTTCGAGGTCGTTAGAAGCTGGACACGAATAAGGGTAAGGAAAGGGAAGTAATTCAGCCATGCATTCACCACGAACGATTTTGGGAAACCATGGAAAACCGAAATCTTGATGGCCGGACGGAGATTCGAAACCATGTCCTTTCGACTGCGAGGCCAGAACGTTACCATTCACCAACTACGCTCGATGATTTATTCTCCGTGCCTGGGTGAACTTGTTAATCCTTTCAGCTTCAAAGCAAAATTCCTGACTTTATTTGTATAGCAGCTACATTCGTGTCGTATTAACGATCATCTGACAGACTTGAAGGTTGCTACACATTCCGCTTCCTTCGTGGGTGGACTTACAGTTGAACGCGGGGTCTTAACCATGGATCGCTTTTGCTTACATCACACGCGCAATGCAGTTTGTGGTATACATAAGGTGTATGAACATTCCCATAACAAATTCAAGGTCGTACCGCGTTGGTACCACACTTGTAACGCTCAATCACCACTATCAATTTTATCCTTGATTTGAATCAATGCTTATGTTTGTTTTGCAGGCGGCAATTAATTGTTTCCATAAACAAGATAACGAAGAAGGAATGCACATAATTTTCCGTCACAAATATTGTATTCCCTTAATTAAGTACACTTGTAATTTAAACCGTGGCAGATCAGCAACGTAGATTACTGTCAAATTTACTGGCAATGTCTTACTTTACTGCAGTCGAATCACTGTACGTTAGACCATGCATCCATTATCTAATTGGTAAAACACTGATTAGAGGAGTTAAATGTTTCATCATATGCCGTAAATGTAGACAAATAATTACACTCTATCTATATATTTATTTCAAAGTATATGTGTGAGTAGGCATCTGTCTCACTGGTATGATATTATTCTGTTTCCACACACTGATTGGACGTGTTTCCAGTTATCCGTTGATGTGGCTATGTAATTATTAGGATGCATGTACTTGTGTATTTCTCCAACAATTAATATAATATTTATTTTTCGTATCCTCCTACTCAGCTTCCTTGTTCAAACGTATGTGCCGATTCATGTATTCATTTCTATTAAGACATTTGCTATAGTGTCAAAAAAAGTTGGTAAATTGAAATTGTAGAGTTAGATGAAGTATGAAATAGTGACTTATGATAACGTCGCATATCAAGGGTGTGTGACAGCTCTGTCTTAAGTGTGTGAATTGTATACTCAATATCGCACATTTTTTTTCTTTTTTCTTTTAAAAAAATGTCTTAAAGTGGAAACTATGGCAACAGATAAAACACGACGTTCTTACGATATAGTGAAAATTGTTCATTCATGAGCACAACCAAATGAAATTATCTACGATTCCCGGAAAGCTTTCTACACAGTACCACACAATTAATAAACATTCAGCATCCTTGCACTAAAGAAAAGTTCTGTGCGTTACAGATGCACTATCATCTTGTACGCAAAACCAAAATGTCGCCTAGAGAATTCGAATACTGAAGTGACCACATGTAACAACAACCTTGAAAATCTAATGAAATTCAGTTTTGCAACAAGCGACAGCTATGAAAGACGTATATGTGATCTGGAAACAGAAGTGCCGAATAGTAACCTCGGGGGTGACTCGCAGTTATTATGATAAATCAGAAGTAAAATACTACTATCATTACTTGCACAGTTCCCTTTTTCGAGGCCTGGTGGCGAAATTTCAGTGAAATATTACACAAAGCTTTATACGAAACAACATTAACTACAAAACTAGCTATATTATTCCGTGCTGAGGGTCACCGGTTCAGTGAAAAGTGACAGAATTTCCATTTGATCTCGATATTTTCTCCCTACAACAGCTAAAGTTGTATTACGCTTATGATTAACAATATATTTTACGCTAATCTTCAAAAATTTTACTGTTTAATATTTTTTACTCTGACTTCCATAATTTCTGCAATATACGAGACATATATGGGATTTCTTTTTTCCATTCTGGATAGTTCGAGCTGAGAATTTGATTGTTAAACATGTATTTGATTTCGTCTTACGTGAGTACGATGTGAGTTGTTCAGTTGAATTCGCTCTACATTCGACGGAGAGTTTGACCTTCTGTATGGTGTAGGTTCCTCCACACTACGACTGGTTGCGGTCGGGCCCAAGTACGTTTTAAATGCAACCAGCTGCAAACTGATTGAAAACGGAACGATAATTGAAATTTACGTCCAGCTTTGTTACCCTTACCATTGTTTTATAGGCGGCTGCAACTTGTTGACATGGTAAGCATCGCTATGATTCTAAGCCTGAGCAACTCGCTCTTCAAGACTGTAAGATAATTAGTAAAGTTAGATCCAAGCATCACGCCACGACATCAGACTACATTGGTAGCTGTAACGGAATCGGGGATACTGAGAGACGGGACTCAGTAAAACAGGATTGAGACATGAATACAGGCAAACGGCACTAATATTTTAGAGGTATGCATACGAAGCAGCCGAAAAATGAGAGAGAAGTTTAAGTGTGGAATAAGGAATTATGGAGAGAGCATCAACTATCTACGTTTTTGTGATGATTTTGCCTCAATAGGTCATCGGTGTGATAATAGAGAGGATTTTCTGAACCGGTTGAATGTACAGTAAAATAATGTTTTAGATCAATTTTAAACAAAAGCAGCTAAAATTGTTCTTATAAGAAAAGACCAAATTTTGTAACTGGAACAGTTGTGTTAGATACTGTTGAGAGAATGATGTTATTTGGGAAGTGCAGTTACTTAAAAGCCTTCTCCTTTCAGATAAAATGTTTTAACAAACATAAGGATATGTCGCAAAGATTTTCTACAGCTGCATGTATGGAACATTGTGCATTATGTAACGAATTCTTTATATTGAAAAGGAGAAAATCAAATGAACTAAAATCATCTATAGGAAGTGTTGGAAATAAAGTGAAACACCTCACTGATAAATTAAATAGTTTTTCAAACGATAGGTAAGGAAAGGCACTAAAGAAAGAATGATACGAAAGCAAGATTCACTGGGTTTGTAACGGACACGCTTAATTTGGTTGTTAATATAGAATAAATTCCACACGTGGCGTTAAATTCTATCTATTCCCACTCCCCCCACCTCATACCCCGCCACCTATCTACAAGTACACGTACATCAACCAAGCGAATAATTGTGCAACTTGTTATTTTGTTTTTCCGGGTGGAACCGCATCAATTACGCAACTTATCAGCTGTTACATGATTGAGCTATCCAAGTTGGAAGGATATTTAATACGAAAAAGGTATTGAGAAAATTAAATTTTCTGATACAAATCTTTGTTGTGGTACTATGTGTAAAGTTATGTTCAAGTATAAATAGTGACCGGCTTGTTCCGAATAGCGTTTCATAGAATGATCTTTTTCAGGTTATTTCATGATTTTGTTTTGTTTTTATGATTTTTTGTTTGGAATCTAATTTTCTACCATAATTAAAAATACTTTTCTTTAGATGTCAAAAAAGAGACGTGAAAAAATATATATAGCGAGAAAAGGGAGGTACGGAACAAAAGAAAAATGTAAAAATTCCTTTTGCCCAAATCAACAATAAAAACAAGCTAAGGAAATTATAAAAGGCTGAAGTATTCGTTAAGCGACCGTTTTTACTGACAAAGATCAGAATAGTGACAATCATCCCATGTTTCCTAACGGAAAAGAAATTAAAGGATTGATGTCGAAAAAATGGATTGAATGCATTATGATACCGCGAGGATTGCGCCGAAATTATTGATCAATGATTTATTTGTAAAATATGTTCAGTAAACTAGAGATACAGTTACTTTCAACTTTTCAATTAAATCGGTCTACAACAGTAACAAATGTGCATATACTTGAAAATAAAATCTGAGACTAACAATTTTACTTCTAATAAACAAAAAGCTGTGCGGTATTTGGCAAATTAACCTTACCGTTAAAGGGAACAGTTGAAAAGATCTCAAAAAGTCTTAATGTAAAACGTAAGCTCTAACCTGTGGCCGCTTACCTCAGTCGGCAGAGCAAATTAGTCTACTGGGTTTCAGTCCGTACTGAAGCAAGGAAATATTTTTGGAGGTAAATCAGGCCATACTAACCTCTTCTTCAGGTTGAGAGGCTTTGAAATGGAATACGTATATCTTCCTCTGCGTTTTCCGCCCGAGGGGAAGGCCTTACATTACCCTGATTGCAGCAGGTTTGGGATGGGACAGGGTAAGCACAGTTTACGGAGAAGTAGAAACACGTACCAAACTGATTGATTGAAAAAATTTCATTTGTTAATGACAACCGGCTCTAAATTTTGGTAAGACTCACAAAAGCTCCAGTGGCAATATCATCACGAAATAATTATTAGATTTTGTCCAAGATTTTTGTTTTTAGTTTTATTTAGTTCCTATACCGTTTCATTGTACTAATTAATGCCAAATTCAATATTCAAATCAGCTAAAACCATACGAAATCGACAAAAATAACCGAAAGTGTTCTTGTTAATTATTGCAACTATTGTTTATTTCCATCATTCATTTACTTACGGAAAAGTATACGAACGAATTCGAAACATTCAGCTAAGAGTAGGTCTCGAGAAACTACTGCAGCCATTCTGATCTGGGTATTCCATGATCGCTCCAGGCGAAAGCCGGGATGGTACCTCAAAATAGGCCATGGGCGCCACCTGCCATATCCCGTGTGCCCCACCTGATGCGTAGATTCTTACATATTACGAAGGGGGGGACGCACTATCCGCCACGCACTCTTAGTGAATCGTCGATTAATAGTAATAATAGAATTGTTTAGGAATGGGGTACTAAGTGCCGAATGTAATGTATCCGCTTCAATTGGTTGGTACACTGGGATTGAATTTTATTTAATGCCAATCTATATTAGGGACAGGCTAATGGTTTATGATAAAATAAAGTTGTATTTTAGACGAAAAAGAACCCACATAGAGTGGCTATACTACGATCCACTAACCAATGATCTACTTAAAACTAGAATTTTTAAATTATAGGCTTCTTCGTACCTATTTAAACATTTGATTTTAACACTTTGGTATCTGTAAATATTTTTAAACAGTAAATAAGTTGCCAAGATTTGAGGCAATTGCATTGAATGCATATGCTCTTAGAGTATTACCACGAAAACATTGAAATTACACATTTGAAAATTTACCTATTTTCAGATACTCTATATATCACACATTAATAACAGAGAGAAAAATAGGGCATATCCTCTACCATATACTCGTTAATACAGATATTAAATTTTAACATATAACTGAAAAACGTTCTCATCTGTTGTACAGATTAAAGAACGATGAGAACATTGCTGAAGTCCTAGGAGAATTTCATACAACGCAATTAAGCAATCAGGGCACAGAGAAGTATTATTTACTTGAATTCGAAATATTTAGGAACTCTCTTAAATACTTTCTCTATTTACTTTGTAAAAATAGGTATTGAAATAAACTTTGGTAGTAAATTCATTACATGACTTCTGTACACATTATTTATAGTGCTGACGATAATGCAACCGCATCCTGGCTTATTCATTAAATTTCTCGTTTCTGCTTCTTGCCTTTCATGATCTAAGAAGTGTGTTTATGAAGCATTGTTTGTTTGCCTACAAAAGTAACTGACAGCCAGTAGGAGGTATTAAAACATAAAATTTTCTTTAAAGTTCTCTATTTAGATCTGGAAATGGTTTTCAGATTTAGAAAAACATATTTTGATCGTCGTGTTCGATTATAATCTTTGATCGCATAGAAAAAAGAAATTTTTACTAAAATATATTTGGAATCGTGAAAAACGATAAATGGCAAGAGAAGACCAAGCGAAATAATAAAATTCTATTTTTACTAGCCGAAGTATTTGTGTACCTGCAACATAACACGATTTTTCTCCCCCTTAATTAGTTCTTTTTGCCTCGTTGACGTTGAGGCCATTAAAAGTGGGAGAGGATTGGGCAAGAGATTATTTTTGAGGAACCTTCCTGATATTCACCTGAAGTGATTTCGGGAAGCCATGGAAAACCAAAATATGGATGGCCGAACGAGGATTTGAACCTGCTTGCTCTTTAATGCATTGCCCTATCACCACCTGTAACACGGATATAACCTCAATTAAATGGCTAGGGGCAGTATTTTTAAGTGTAAGCGCATTACTCTTGTGATTTGTAGTAAAACGTATATCCTAAATTTTGCAATGATATCAGTCGAATTTGTAATAATTTGATATTAATTTGAAAGACACTCCTTATATAGAAAAAGACTATAAACTAAAGTAATTTGACTGGGAATATGAATTAATAAAAAATAATATAACACATGTCAGGAAGTTTATAATGCCTTCAAAAAAAGAAAGAATATATATATATAAATTTAAATGCAATCTGACTTTAATAACTGAGTATTTTTGAATTTTGTGGTTGCGAACATGGGAGTGGTGTCGATCTTCTTCGACCAAGGTCTCTTGAGGGTCTTTCAGTTTTGAACCATCACTGATTGATGTATTACAAAATTGCAGAGGCAGTCAACTGCCGTATGCCTACAGGAAGGTTGTTCTTCACGCTGTGAGGGTATTCACACGTGTAGGGTGTAGCGGAAATTCGTATTGCTGGCCAGATTGTCTCTGCACAGCGGGTGGTGAAGTAATCTGGTCACATGTCTATTAAAACGTTGGTTTATAGGTGACTTGCGGAGACTTAGTAATCTTGAGTATCTCCGAGATGTAACCGCTAGGCTAGAATTTTAAATTCAGTTCAGTAATGTTTTGAAGCAGGAATAGTCATCAGCTAAGCTTTTTTTTTTTTTTTTTTTTTTTTTTTTTAGCGTCCAGAGATCGACATACATCTCAGGAAACGTATATTAAAATACCCCGTTAATATTATCGCAATAAATAGAACCATGGCCTTGGCGTTGAAATCTCTACCTCATACTCTAATACCAGCTTTCACCATTTCACAACTGGTACGTCTGCGAATATGCCAAAAACATCTTTTCGATTCCACCTTTTAGCAGAGGCCACCACAGAACTGATTGTACCGAGCGTGGTGGGTGGTGGGTGAGCGATAACGCTCTGGCCTCGCATTCGGGAGGACGAATCCTCATTCGGCCATCCAGATTTTGGTTTTCCATGCCTCCCCAAGTCACTCCAGGATAATTCCGGGCAAGGTTCCCTTAAAAAGGTCATGGCAAAATTCCTTGCCGTTCTTTGCCTCTAGTCCTTTCACGGCTCTAATGACTTCGACAAAGTCGTAAATCCGTAAACAAAATACTTATTGTCCAAGAAAGATTTTTACTGCCTGTTATCGTAAATTCTTAGTTTCTTGAACTGTCCTTCTCTACACATCATTCGCAATAAATACTTATCACTGGCAAGTAACTCTCACTGAAATATTCAATAAATATTTTTCTAATTACTGTGAAACCTTACAATAGATATCTCTATTGATTTTCCATGGTTATTGAGGATTTTTTGCCTGAATCCATCACTGCTAATAATCAATTTTTGCCCTATTGTCGCAAATCGTATTAGCATAGTATTTTTGCAACATGAAAAAAGAGTTGGCCACCAAAATGTTTGCTTAAATTATCCAATTAGCATCTCGCTTCGCGGTAATTTCATATCCAGTTCCCCAGAAATGTTAGTTTAAATTGTCCATAGGTGGACCGCCACCATCGTTTCAGTTTGGTGATATTAACGCCACTTAGTCATTTTAATTTAGAGACGTTGTATGGATTTTACATGTTTTGAGATTCTTTCTACACCGTTATGATTGACTTTGTAATTAGCGTTTCATGAACACGGATCTTCTAACAAAAAATATTATTATTATCTTAATGTGTAACCACAGAAATCACTAACGCAGTCGACAAATTTACAGATCACAGATCCGTCATACAATGCTAGAGCGTACCAGCCCTAGGCAGTGATTTACATCGTCTGTTAATTAAAGCCTCTCACTAAATGGAGGGCGCCAGGTGGACTCTAATAGTGACAGATCAAATTCAACCCCGTTGAGCTCTGGTGGTAGATATACTGTTAGCGTCACAATACACAATCTCTCGCCTGAACATTTTACATTGTTCTTTCTATTAAATGCGTACATCTCTTTTTAAGAAATAAAACAGAGACTATGTTTGAGCGAGAAGTGTTTAAAAATAGACAACAGGCGCGGAATAATGTTAACATTAGCTTATATAGCACCAACTATGTAATGAATCCGTTGCCACGCTGATTATAGCGAGCTTTTTCTTATCATAACAAGAAGTAAATTGGAGATTGCACAATTCTTGATCAGTACACGAAATGCTAGAACATCAGAAATATTTCTGATACATGCACAGTTTTCGGTAACCATACACTTTAAAAACCTGGGGTTTAAAAGTGGCATTAGTTCTGCTATGGTGGTCGGAATGTAGTTTTTGACCTCTCTGCTTCCCGTTATCTGAAGTCGCAGACAACGTAACAAATTCAACATCTTAACCACGAAGTTGCACGAATTAATTATCGAAATTAGTGGGGAAACTCGGAAGGTTTATAGGTTTGTGCAGAGAATCATAAAAAAGCAGATACATTAACGCAAAATCATTTCAAGGAGGATGCCAAGGTTTTTTTTTTTTTATGGAAATCAGAAGGATAAGATTTCACAGGTATTTTGAACAGCCGTGAAATTACAGAACTAACGACACATGTGCAATTAGCCAAGAAGGGGAGACCCTTTGTCTGATTGTAAAACATAAGAAATACGGTATAAGCGCCAGATGTTAGTTCACATGAACAGATCAGTGCGTGAATGGTAACGCTCCAGGCTCGCGTTCGGAGGACGTAGGTTTGAATCCCTGTTTGGCCATACAGATTTCGGTTTACAAAAGTTTCCCGAAATAATTCCAGGCGAATGGAGGAATCGTTTTTGCAAAAGCCGGGGCGAAATTCTTCCTGTTCCTAGCTCTCAGACCTTTGTCGTCTCTAATAACCTCGCCGTCGACGCGGAGTGAAGCTTTAGCAAAAAAAGAGACAAGTATCAGACTGTTTAATTACAAACTTAATTGGACGCCCTTGAATTATTTTCTTGCAAGAAAAACGTGCAGCCTTCATTGAACAAGAGCATTCCTACATACTTACACTGTTGTTCGTAAAGATAAGTCGTTACCAACCAAAAGAAAAAATCATTGTTTAGCACTTTAATAACTAAAAACAGGACCCTAAAATAGTTTTGCTGTGAATTACTTTCTCGATTATTTCATTTTTCCCAATTGTTATTGTACTACATGATGCACAGATAAATAATACACAGAAGGTTCTGCTTCCTGTTGTTCTTCAAGGCTCGATGGCAGCTTCAAATACTAATGGCTTTGTTACTAGCTGTTAGTAGATCTGACTGAGACACGTTGATTTCAATTTGTGAGTATAACAACAAGTCTACCATTGATTAGGTCTTGCCACAAGAACATATGGTATCTGGTTGCTGTCCCAGGTACCCTCTGATTCAAAGGTTTCTCTGCAGCTGCCACCCCCGACTCGAAGTCTGTTTAATGACATCTATATCGATGGGCCATATGTGTTGAGATCCAATTGTTGAATCCTCTTTTGGTTTGATCCATTCTGTTCTTCTAAGCCAATATTGTTTCACTACTTGATCTTTCAGCTACGAAAGAAGTTTGAAGAGAATTCGGTCTCGATGGCACTAGTTCATAACCATGTGGAGAGCTTCGGGCGTCTTCTTCCAATCTGCAACTTGCGATGTTAGTAACAACTCCCGATGTTTGTCTGTAGGGGCGATGTCAGCCAGTATTTCCATCTTTGCCAGGGGTGACTGTCTCGGGCGAATGATAGGTGGAGCGAAACATCGACTGTCTTGGCGTGAATTGATTTTTGTTACGCAAGACAGATGGACTCTGCTACGCAGTACCATAATGCTAAAGCGGAAGTATGGATGAAAAATGGGTGAGCTCTCTAGCTTCTTCGTACCAACTTGTTTAAGGTATTATTGCGTTAATATACTTTGATCTCGACAATGCTGCTATGGTTTTTAAAAATGGGAAATTTGTCAGGGGTCACGCAGAGATATTTTGATTTATCACTATGTTGTAAAATAGTTCCATTTCAAGTCATGGCCAGGTTTCGATTGACGTATTTATTACGCCGGTGATACCCCCAGACTTCGGATTTTGTCGGGTTTGGTCCAAGAGACCTAGGAGCTCGTTGACTTGAAAAGTTTCAGATCATTAGCGTAAAAAAAGGGACTGACAACGGTTGTCCAGAGTTGGATTTTTAGGGTAAACACTGTACTGAGCGGTGCTCAGATATGTTTCTAAATTAGAGGCTTTATTCAAGCGTTACTTATATTACAAACAGTCGAGGTCAAGCCTGCACTTTCGCGAGTGCCAGCAAGTGTTTGGCGGCTGAGGTAACGGCAAGTATAGTACTATACCCTGCCGCTACCTTCCGACCCATTTGAAACAGTACTGAAAGGATGGGTCTGTTTCTACCTCTTTGTAACATTTACCTTGAAGACAGAAAAGCTTTTAATAGATCGAGTGAGAGTTCCTCAAATACCGAAATAAATGGTCACAGGACAGGCCAAAATCATTATTTGCTGGAATGGTTGCCTCCAACCTCCTTCACAGAAAGCGCAAATTGCTTAGCCTATGAGTCTATTGAATTGACGTTTATCTGTGAGATTTAAAAATGTAACCTAGAGTGGTACCGATTGTTAACAATGCTTTTAACGCCTGACACGATAGTGTGGGTGCACCACGGGAACCATTGTCACTATCGGATTGTCTCTACATCCCTCCCGTTGGCTGTGACTACGAGATCGGCACAGCGCAGTGAGGACCTCTTCTCGCCTGGTTGTCGTATTCACTTCTTCTCTGCCGCTGTGCGACAACATTCCACGTGTACTACTTATCTCTGAGTTATTGGCAACAGCAACCAGCCGTTATGGGGTCAACGCATAGATCCGACGCCATATCGTCTATGAGTAAAAATTATGTTGCTGCGAAAGTTTATTACTCAACCTACTGGTGGTTTATCCCACATCATTCAGCAACTACTTTGTAACGGAAATGGCATCCGCAGGTATACGGGTTATCGCAGCAACACTGTAATACCACACCGTGGACTGTTAATATTATCTCCGTCCAGCATGCACCCACTGCAGTTATGTTTCTGCGTAACGATTCTGAACTTCTCACGTATGCAAATTGTGACCCTCATTGTGCGATTGTAAAGCTGGTTAACATCATTGTTGTACCGAGAGAATCTATCACTTTCTCCAACTATTTAAAGTTGTAAATGCTCCTAATTTCAGTAACATTTTTTAGTGGCAGTATTCCTTTCCACGGTTATAGTTTCATTGTTTTTTGATCATGCATTTTAGTCGACTCTGTGGCCTCATTTTCTTTAATGCTGCTATCGATTCTGTCCAAGTTTTATACTTTTTTACTGTTCCTAACTTATTTCTATGTTTTATTTGATATTGCTTTGAGTCAGAATGTTTGATAAATTTTAGCTATGATTTGCTTCTCTCTTTTTGTTTGAAAATAAAAACCCGTTATTTATTCCAAATGTTTCAGTATTTATTAAATGTCAATTTTAATTATTAATTACGTATTACGGATACATAAATTCATTTTGATTATCATAATAAATAGGACACAAGCAACATTATAGTCCAGGTATGGGCAACCTTTGCTTAGCGGAGGGCGTAATTTCGGGACTTACTCAGGTCGCGGGCCGGACTTAATCAAGTCGCGGGCCGTAGATAAGAGAGAAGTAGATAGTAGTGAATAAAAAGGTGATAAAAATTCACACATTTTTTATTTACTAGAATTACAATAGGATAATCAAACATACAAAAAGCAAATTAACAAAAACAGATAGAAAAATCAAATGAAAATTATTGGGGGACTTGAGTTTGAAGCGTTACTTGAAATTTCTGAATCTCTCGCGGGCCGGACTGAAGTTGGTGGAGGGCCGGATCCGGCCCGGGGGCCGGGAGTTGCCCATATAAGGACGTATCTTCGGTTTCGTATCATAAGGTACGTCATAAGGTACTTCTGAAAGTTGAAGAAGATTTTCTTGTCACTGAAGATCTCGGAAACTCTCTTTCTGGAACTGAAATTGGTGGTATAGGAAGGAGTTTCTTCACGTTGATCATTTCATAAGTGGTTGTCAACTCAAGACTTGAGCAAGGAGTGATATCAGACAACAGCTTTTGGCACCATTTGATAGTTTTACCAGGCTTGTGGAATGATACGTTTTGGGCTTTTCTCCAGAGTTCTGAGATCTTGCAGCTATTTATACACCCATTAAAAATTACGAAAAGTAATTTTACCTCTCTCCATAGATACTTGGATGGAGGAGTCATCTCTTGTGGCTTTTGCGTTTTACAGATCTTTTAAGAAAACTCTTTTTCCCCAATGCATTCATTGACTTAATCATTTGTAAGAAAAATATCACTTCAATAACAATTACAATAAACGTCCGTGTCGCATTAGACAATTAACTAATCACTAAGCAACGCAACGACATTCATTGTTAGTGACCAATATAAGGAGGCAATTTCCTTTGTAGGCTCTAGTGTGGAACCGACTGCTTGTCGATGCTGCCTCCCCGCATCAGGATTAATCTCTGTAGCCGATAAGAATAGATGAGAACCTCGCTTCATCAGACTGTCGACAGCAGCACCCGCACAACTGAAAGCAAAGAGTACCAGCTGACTCCTGTACAGACAGGTAACTACAACTGATACCAGAACTAATTTAGACTGAATAATTGCAGCAGTAGTTTTATCAACGCTATAACGCTTTCGAATGACCAACCCAAAAAATAAAAGAAATGCATACTAAACTGGTTAGAGTAATAACCGAAGAATAAAATACATTAATACAAAACAATGCAAATTAAGTATATATGTTTAAGTAACACACTTATTACATATGTTTTTATCTGTTATGATAAGTCCATCTAATATAACGAAATCTTTATCCACGCTATAACGCTTTCGAATGAACAACACAAAAAAGAAAAGAAAAAAGAAGTGCGTGCTAAACTGGTTAGAGTAATAACCGAGGAATAAAATACATTAATATAAAAAATGAAAATCAAGTATACATGCTTAATTAACACATTTATTATATATGTTTTTATCGGTTAAGTTCATCTAATATAACGACATTTTCAAAACATCCATTTCTCCCATTTAAGGACTAATAGTCTCTTACAATTCTTATCGTCTACTATTTGTGCGATCTTCTTATATCTATTCGTCAAATATATCTGGGCCTTTTAAAAAGCCATCTTTTTAAAAACAATTTTTGTAGTTGAAACATCATTCCGCGTACTATTGATGTAATGTAGGGCATCCAAAACGTTCATGGCATCTGCTGTAGGATTAACAATTAGTTTTACGTAACGTTTAATTACTCAACGTCCATAGTTCTGTTTGATTACCTTTATTATTTTTATATCGAGCAGTTGCAGGCAACTTTGTATTTTTTTTTTTTAATGGCATTCGGCAACTGAGGCCATACAGCCAACTCAATGTGATTATCATAGCTTCCAGTGAATCAGTCATCCAGTATATATATATATATATATATATATATATATATATATATATATTGTAGCTTCTAAGTATGGACACCACAGGACGGACAGGACATTCACACAGACACACAACACTTAAACACCCATGCCCTCGGCCAGACTGGAACCGGCAACCTTCGGCACACGGAGTTAGTACCCTAGTCCCTACGCTACCGAGGCCGGCGTTGGAAGCAACTTAATAGTGGTAATTATTTAGAATTTTATATTGATTAATGAAACATCTTTCGCATATTCTGGACAATTATACACTAAAGGAAGTATGTGACGATTTAGTTTTACCAGAGTTGTCAGCGGGGTACAGTAAAAATATAATACGTGACTAAAATGACATTGACGACACAAAAAATCATAATTAAAGAACTCATTGTTAATACTTTATCTGGCATTATTATAGTTTTTTATTTTTTAGTATTATTTTTTTTTAACTAAAATATGGTATTACGGGGCCTCATACAAGTATCGTAAAATACATAATAGCGTTATAATCTATAACATTAGACTTAGGCTCTACTGTAGATTATTGGTGAAGTAGCTATTTATTTCAGACACTGAAGAAGGCAATTTGTGATGTCTGTACTGTATTACCTATAATATTTCTGCAAATGCTCTTTTACTATACATGGTGAGTTTTTTATCTTGAGACAACTAAATATCTCGAAAACTACAAATCCGATCAAAAAAAGTGGGTAATAAAAATTGTTCGTCTCGACGGGGGACATCCGATGATACCAAATTTGACTCCCCACCCCCACCCCCTAGGGGTGGGGGAAGGGGGAGAAAAAAAACTTAAATAGGAACCCCCATTTTTTATTGCAGATTCTGATTCCCCGGAAAAAACTACCCCTATTTCACCCCCAATTCGAGTCATTTTGGTCGATAGATGGCGCTGCAATCGACAAAAATCAAAATAAGCAAAAATTCATTTAAAAATGAGGATATCTCGTGAAATACACATCAGATCAGCAAAATACAAGTTAATGTGATTGATATTTTTCAAAAACTATTCAATAACACCACCCACCTCCAAACTTGAGGGATGGGAATGGACATTATTTCAAAATGCACTGATGCAAATTCTTTAGCAGATAGCGAAAGTCAAACATTACTTTTTTGCGTTACCCAGGAACAACGACGTGGACGTAGTAATTTTCTGTTCCCTTTGGGGTGCTAGATTTAGGTGAGTCCCCTCGCCTCTCACCATCGGGGTGCTTGTTTTTGGTGAGTCCCCTCGCCTCTCACCATCGGGGTGCTTGTTTTTGGTGAGTCCCCTCGCCTCTCACCATCGGGGTGCTTGTTTTTGGTGAGTCCCCTCGCCTCTCACCATCGGGGTGCTTGTTTTTGGTGAGTCCCCTCGCCTCTCACCATCGGGGTGCTTGTTTTTGGTGAGTCCCCTCGCCTCTCACGTGTTTGTTTCTAACAACAATTCTAAAGCAAGTGCTCGAAAATATCACCACCGACATCGATGCATTTATTTACCCGCTCTTGGAATGATTCGACGCAACTAAGAAGCATATCCGGCGTGATTTTTTGACAAGCGTTGGTAATTCGTTCAATCATGTTTTCAGGCGTTGTTGGCACTTCACTGTAAACTTCATTCTTCAAGTATCCCCATAAAAAAAAATCAGGCGAAGTGAGATCTGGTGATCTTGCAGGCCACGGCACTGGACCTCCTCTTCCGATCCATCGACGATTGTACAGACGATCTAACACTTCCCGCGATCTTACAGCAAAATGTGCTGGACAACCGTCATGTTGAAACCACATTGTTTGTCGCACGTCTAAGGGTACGTCTTCAAGCAATGTTGGCAGTACGTCCTCTAAGAGTTGTTGATATTTCTCCCCATTGAAATGTCCATGGATAAAATGTGGACCAATAAGTTTGTCCCCAATTATCCCACACCAAACATTTACATTCCACGGACGCTGATGTTCAACTTGGCGTAACCAATGCGGGTTTTCCACACTCCAATAATGCATGTTGTGTCGATTAATGGTGCCGTGGTTAGTAAAAGTGGATTCATCCGAAAACAGTACTCGAGCAAAGAAATGGGGTTCTTCTTGTATTTTCTGTAGCGACCATCGGCAAAATGTCAATCGATTATCGAAATCATTGCCGTGAAGTTCTTGATGCAACGAAACATGGAACGGATGGTATTTTCTACGATGCAAAATCTGACAAACAGTAGTCTGAGAAATTCCTGATTCACGACTTATTTGTCGAGTACTAATGTGAGGGTTATAAGCCACTGCAGCTAAAACTGCAACTTCGTTATTTTCTCCAGCTATCGTCCTTCGCCGCTTTCGTTTGTTTGTGTGCACACTTCCCTCCTGAGTGAACTGTTGGATAATACGGTAAAAAGAAGCGCGCGATCGAGGCTGGTCTGGAAAACGATGAGCATAAAGATCAACAGCATTATCGATATTCTTGCGACATTCTCCATAAATGTAGACAATTTCAATTTTTTCTTGCAACGTTATAGCCTGCATTCTCATTGACACGTGCAACAGAACGAAGTAAATAAATCAGAGATGTTATGAACGCTATGAAAGTACATCAAGTAATGAGAAAACTCTGAGAAATGAGCGACGATGTGAACGCAATGGAAGTACATCAAGTAATGAGAAAACTCTGAGAAATGCAGCGCCATCTATCGACCAAAATGACTCGAATTGGGGGTCAAATAGGGGTAGTTTTTTCCGGGGAATCAGAATCTGCAATAAAAAATGGGGGTTCCTATTTAAGTTTTTTTTCTCCCCCTTCCCCCACCCCTAGGGGGTGGGGGTGGGGAGTCAAATTTGGTATCATCGGATGTCCCCCGTCGAGACGAACAATTTTTATTACCCACTTTTTTTGATCGGATTTGTAGTTTTCGAGATATTTAGTTGTCTCAAGATAAAAAACTCACTTGGTATAACATGTGACGTTGCATTTTGACGTTAACTATCTCACTGAATTATTTTTTCTCCGACAGAGATGATGAACTTTCCTGGGTTGTCGCTGTTTTGGCGATTACTTGCCTTCATCCGCCATTTTATGTGGTGCGAGGAGCAGCATACGATCATTCTGAAGCAGTACTCCAAGATATGTACGGAGGAGGATATAACACTAGATACACACGTTGTTTAATAAGTATTTATTTTGTATGCATGTTTTAAAAATATATATTCACTCACGTTTATACATGAATTATTACCGTTCATAACACTCTTCGTTTTCTTCAAGTGGTTTCTTGCACCTAAAAAGCGGAAAAAAGTGTTTGATGACGGTTAAAAGTATAGGTGACGCAGGTACCTTGTAGGAGAAACAAACAATCCACAAACAAGTGTATCCTTTCTTTTATCATCGCACGTAGCAGATTTGTGAGTTAAAACATTGGTGCGGCAATGATGGATCTCATTTATATTTCATTCCATTTATTCAGATAACAAGAAGTGATTGCAGTAGCTGTTGTGAACCATACTTTTGACCGTGGAGAAAGGTACTACGCAAGATAATTACTGGAAAATTTTCTAAAACGAATAACGATATAGGCTGGTATGCCTAATGCAGGAGGTAAAAGCGGCACCACGCTCGTCTCTTGTAATACCGTGTAGATACCGCTCAAAGACTTCGGTGATTCACCCAGATATATGTAACGAAGTGGTATCTATGTTAAAGTAAATCGTCTGTGCTTGAGAAAGCTGAAAAGGCTCACGATTTATCAACACCAAATCATGTCAACAAGTTTTGTAGTGATAGTATTACTCTTGTAACTAACAAGATAGAGCTACGAACGAGGTGGGAAGAGAATGGGTTTCTCTTCTTCTATGAACGCCTTGAGGCCGGTTACACACTGGGCGGTTTTTTCCCGCAGCGGAAACTTAACCGCTGCCGCCTATAGAATTTGTGGTGTTTACACAATCAGCGGTAGAACGTCCACCGCTATTTCAGCGGTAAAACTTCCGCTGCTATGAAGAGCTAGCAACAGGTGACTTGGTCGGGCGTCAGTACCTTCCTTTTGATGACTCGAGTATCATTTTGTGAAATTAGAATTTAGTTTAGTTGAGTTAGCGTTTATTACTTCGTACTTAGGTTTTGAAATTGTTATTTTGACGGTTCCGTCGCAATAGAAATAAGAAAAGATAAAACCAAAGGAGAACAGGATGTTTGAGGAGCGACGACACCAAGTTTTTCAATTATTTTGGGATGTTTATTTCGACAATTGCTTGTGAAATTAAATTACGGCATTCAAAAGATAAATACCCAGTTGTTGAAAGGTATTTAACGTGTGGAAATGGTGGCAATCACCTTGAAGTAAGCAGGTCTCTCATGGACTTACTATAGATAAACATTTAATTTTATATAATTCCAATCCGCTATATTTGTTTTATGTTAATTAGGGTGAAAACTCCTTTAGTTGAATACAAATAGGTGTACAAAAAAAGTTTGAAAAATACAATATGCCATTTAATGGCTAATACTTACATTTATTTCACTCATCACTGTTGAGTTTACTCTATATTGCTTTTTTACTTACAAGCACAATCGACTAGTTAAATTTTTTTGCTTAGGTTGTAATATGTTGAGTGTTTTAATAACTTATAGTTTACAAAGAAAAATCGAAAGTAAATGGCGAAGATGATACCGAATTTACTAAACAGCTTGTTTCACTTTATTCGTCACTGCTGTGCTAAAAAAAAAAAAAAAAAAAAAAAAAAAAAAAAGGGTCTCAAAACGTCGAACGACAGAATTTCGAATGTTAAAAGTGTTCCTTGGCAAATATCTAAGATATAAGAACACGGTTATATAGTATTAAACATAAAAGTAATTCTATAAAATGTGATTCAACATTTTCAAGTTCTAGTTGAAGCTGTAAAAATATATGTAAATACGTGATCAAAAGTTTACTTTTCCTCATTTTCCATTTCGTCAAAATCATTCCCAATTTTAAGGCACACTACTTTCAAAGCGTTCCTGGTAGCGTCCCGATCTTTGAAAGAATCTATTGTTTTGTCTCTTAAAACTGGTCTCGCTTCTACTAACGAAATGAGAAGATCATTATCTATCACCACTTAACTCACATTACGATTATTAAATTCAAAAAATGTTAACTTTACACAGACTGAAAAGCGGTTAAAAAATCGCTGAGTGTGGAAGCGCCTATCTGGACACATGGGCCACTGTGTGGACTGGGGCGGCCAAACAACCGTCGACTGTAGTGGTTGCGCGCGGCTGTATGCCTGCCGTCGACGGCAGCGCTGCCGCGGGTTTTCCCCGCCGCCCATTGTGTAAGCTCCCATATCATCCATCGCGTCACTACCTTAACGACGGCGACGGAAAAATTTCCGGCGCGGCCGAAACCGCCCCGTGTGTAACCGGCCTGACGTGTTCGAGCTTGGGTGGTTACTGAGAGGGACTTAACCCCTCCATGGGAACGTCTAGGAAGATGAAATGAGCTGGTTTTGCCTCTACCACTGTGACAGTGTTCGTAAATGTCGTTGTAAGTGTGGATGACTATGACTGTGATAGCGTGCGTGTTCAGAGTAGAATGTGCATGAAATATGAATGAAGGAAGAAGGTGAAACCCAGTGCCAGTTCATTCAGGTCTACTGTTCTGCAAAACACCCAAGGCTGCCAACCTTAACTTGCCCCAGCGATGGACGAATCATCATTAACATTCACCAGTGTAGTATGCTCTCACTCTATACGCACTGCGGAGAGTTCTGGGATTTGACCCAGGACTTTGGTGTACAATTTGGTGATTAGTGATTGTTGACCACCATCTCTCTTACCCTGTCGACCAAGCACTGATGATGGCAATGTATTCCGCCATCAAGACGCAAGCCAGCTAACTCTATGTGGGTGCGCGAAACTATCACGGTGCCTGTTCACAGTTCTAGGTACGAAACAAGTATGAAAATATCCAGGCTTGGCCATAAATTAATCTAAACTATTTAATAAAATTCTGGAGAAGCTGTATCCGAAAGAGTAATTGTACTTGTACAATTGATGATAGAGATCCCAAAACGTAAAATTTGGAATTTTGTCTGTTTATATATATGTCTGTCCGCTTATCACGCAAAACCTAACAACCGGATTTCCATGAAACTTCACTTAGTAATGGCATAATCATGGGTTATAATATAGGATACTTTTTATGCAGATTAGTAACATTGTTCCCAATGATATAGACCCCAAAGCCCTAAATCATGAAATTTTTGACGATCTCTCCACTTATCACACAAAAAGTAACGTACGATTTTATTTTTTTTTCAATTTCATTCCTTCCAGGTGTAGCCTGGGAGGCGGGCTGCTGGAGGATCTCGAGGACCCTTTTCAGCCAACTACCCTAAGGAGGAGGGAGGGGGGATGGAAGTCGGCCGTAGCCTTGTTGGGAACCATCCCAGCATTCGCCTTGGAAAATATCAGTCAGGATGGCCGAACGAGGTATGACCCCCGTCCTTCCGAATTGCAAGTAGTAATGCGAACTCGCACTACTTGAGCATCGGTACGAATTTTAAGTATTCCGCACAGGCTAATAGTTTAGCTCATACGATACGCCTGCGAGAATTTTTCTGTTTGGAATGGTCTTGGGTAATGGCGAAAAATTTAGCCTCTTAGACAGTACCGAAATGGTGGCAGTGTCTAATTCACTGCGCTTCTGTATTGACGCCTCTTATGAACCTGTTAGGAGGACATTAATTAATCTAAGCGGTGATGAATTAGACACTGCCACCCTATCGGTGTTGTCTAAGGGGTTAAATTTAGCGCCAGTACCCAAGACCATTCCATACCGGGAAATTCTCACAGGCGTCGAGCTAGCAGTTGATGGTTTGCCTATGAAGGTTTTCTGAAGAGATAAGGTGAGAAACCAGTCGACTCTTATGCAAGGTCAAACTGCCTCGGCCCAACACCACAGCCACCAAGCGTAAAATACTTTGGTCATTGCGTTTCAACCAAGATATTATCGTCCTAATAGCAGACAAGGGGAACGCTTCGGTGGTTCTTCCTCTGTCTGATACACTGTCTCTACGACGACAGCAGTTCGAGCTCAGGTTAGTTGAGTTGTTCCGCCACTCATTGCAATCGTTGTACTTCTTATATGGCGGGCACTACTATGAACATATTGATGGAGTAGCAATGGTCAGTCTTTTGTCACCTGTTATAGCTAATTTCTTCATGGAAGATTTGGAGGAGAAAGCGTTAAAAAGTGCTACCACGAAGCCCAGTTTTTTTTATCAGTACGCGGATGATACATTTGTTATTTGGCTCCGTGGTAGAGACAACATAGATAGGTTTCTCCTTCACCTGAACAGTATCAACACAAACATCCAGTTCACGATGGAGGTGGAAAAGGAAGGCCGACTGCCCTTTTTTGACTTTCTTATTGAAAAGAAATCCAATGGAACTTTAGGACACACTGTGCACAGAAGGCAAACACACACGAATCTGTACCTAAACGAGCGCAGTCATCACCATCCGGCACAACGCAAGGCCTCTTGTCGTCAGGTCGCGGGGAATTTGTGATGAGGACAGCCTACCTGGTGCGTTAAAAGATCTACATCATACCTTCAGACATTGTGGTACAGCGAACATCAGACACAATTGGCATTCTTAAACGCACGCCTAATATCCTTGATAATGTTCCACACTATCACTTTGCCTTCTCGCCGTACTCTGGCGTCTCAACATCGAGGTTTGGAAGGGTTCTAGCAGGAAATGGCATTAAGATAATTTTCCTACCACCTCCAAAACTAAGGAACATTTTGTGCTCTCCAGAGGATGACCTTGCCCTTCGTATACCGGGAGTTTATTGCATCCCGTGTGAGTGCGGAAAGAAATACATCGGCCAGACAGTACGGTGTGATAAGTAACGTTGTTTGGAACATACAATTATTGCAAAAATATTTTATCGTCCTACGTCTAATTTGCATATAGCAGGAGTGGCCAACCCAAATGATCTTGCGGGCCACTTTGGAAATGTATCATAACTCCGCGGGCCGCGTATCAAATTATTTATCTCCATATTGTATTTAGACACACTATAAATCTTTTTTGGAGTGAAAAATTGAAACATAATGAGTTATTGTAATTGTTTTTACAATTATTCTTACCTATAAACACAGATAATATAATAATAATGATACTAAACGCACATTGTAAAGTAATATATAACACTAAAAATGAAGGTTTTTTTTTTTTAAATTGTGATGAATCTTGCAGGCCGGAAAAATGGTCAAGGCGGGCCACGGGTTGGCCACCCCTGGCCTATAGCACCGCCGTCTGTAATCATGGGCAAGAACTTATCAGACCACGCACTATATATCGCGACTGGTGAGTTACTGTCTGGGCTTGAGGCAGGAACTATACACGTTTGAACCGAGGTATATTCGTGTTTCAAAGCTCTCTGAACCAAGCATTCATAACAACAATAATTTCTTCCGATTAGCTGCTTCATCCAATTATTTCGGGGTGCTTGCTTGAGTTCTAGTGTATGAAATTCGTGGGTCGGAAATAGCAAAACACATTCTAATAACGGTTTCCAAATTGCAGGAATAACTGTAGCAATATCAGCCAATCCTAGTAACATACTCTTCCAATTAGTAACATACTATTCCCATTTCGTATACAGTGGGAAGAGACATGGCGAAATTTGCAGGAATTTCGGTATTTCGCTTTTTAATGGACTGCGAGAGCTGTCGGTAATGGGCTGTGCAAGTTGCTGGGTCGGGATGACCCGGTCGCGTTGCAAGGCTGCTTGCTGGTAGCTCGTGCTCAGTAATTATGTTCCGGGGGACTCATCACCACTCTCGACAAATAACAAGCGGGAATATTAATTGACTCGCTCTGGCGAAAGTGAAAACACCCATCGACAGAGACTAACAAGGAGAGAGTTGCTGTTTACTACCTTCTATTAGAAGCACAAGTTAGTGTAACCAAATCCTGTCATACTCAGTTGTCTACAAGACTGAAGCATTCTGCATCGCAATCGTTCACATTTTCCATTTCAAGGTTAAAAACATTCTTACTTTTACATAAGCTCTAAAATCCACGAACCATCAACACGGAGTATATGTAGATAAATAATCTTTCACATAAATTTGAACCTAAGATATCAACAGTAAAAAACCTGAAGCTCGGAAATGCATGGACACAAGAGAGACGTCGAACCCAGAGCGATGGATGAGGAGCTTTTGGGAAAATAAGAACAACAAAAAGAATAATTACAATTCAAATCAATAGTTCTACGCGCTCCTTTTTTAATAATTCAGGTTGTTGTTATGTAGATTGCTTTTGTTTTCAGATAAAGGTAAATTTAGCCCTCTTCCTGACGCGGTAAATAATTTAGTGTTAGTTATATAGTTAGCTTCAAAAGAACCCGCTCCGGGAAGTAATCAGATATCCCACTGGTACTCAGCCGGCAGCCCGACAACCCTTTCCATTTGGCCCGAGGCCTAGCAATTATAAGCTAGATATATCGAAAATTGACAAAAGTTTGTAACAACGTCAACAATTTCATTAATGCTAAAATAAATGTTTACCTTTAAATGTGGAGTTTCATCTACATCTACATCTACATATATACTCTGCAATTCACAAAATTGTGGGTGGCAGAGGGTGCTCAACACCAAAGCTAATCTCTTTGTTGTGCATTCCAATCCCTAATGGTACGCGGGAAAAAAGAATTCATATAAGAATCATTGCGGCACCTTATTTCTCTGATTTTATCTATCCTGTCATTCCGGCTCAAATAGGTTGGTGGACGAAGCATTTCACTACACACGTGAGTGAAAGTACGCATGTTTACCAATAAGTTTAAACGAAACGTGACTCGTCTATCTACCAGAGACTCCCAGCCTAGTCTACTAATCAGTTCTGTGACGCTTTCATAAGGACTGTAGCAAGCGGTCACGAATCGAGCGGCTCTTCTCTGTACTTTCTCTATACTTTCGATCAACCCCTTACGAAACGGATCCCAAATGGCACAACAATAGTCCAAATGTGGACGCACAAGAGATTTGTACGCTATCTCCTTTGTTTGTTCATTACAATTTTTCAAGATTCGACCTATGAATCGCAGCCTGAATTAGCTCTACCTACCAACGAATTAATGTGTAAGTCCCATTTCATGTTCCTTTGTACTGTTACTCCCAAATATTTCATAGAATCGACCATATCAATAACTGAATTGTTTAACTCGTATTTCTGAACAATTGCATTCTTTTTGTTAGTTATGCTCATTGTCTTGCACTTTTTACAATTTAGCGTAAGTTGCCACTCAGCGCACCATGCCAAAATAATATCCAGATCACGCTGAATTTCTAAGCAATCGGCCAAATTCCTTACTTCCCTATAAATAACCGCATCATCAGCAAACAATCTAAAAAGGCTTTTCACTTTGTCTCCGAGATCGTTTACAAAAATTAAAAAAAGAAGTGGTCCTATTACACTTCCTTGAGGTACACCCGATGTGACATCTAGATTAGAAGAACTTTCTCCTTCGACGACAACATACTGCGACCGACCAGTTAGAAAATCGTTTATCCATTCACAAAGCTGATCCGATATACCGTACGCTCGTAGCTTCGCTAAAAGGCGGTTGTGTGGCACAGAGTCAAAGGCTTTCTGAAAATCTAAAAAAATGGCATCTACTTGTGAACCTGCATCAATAACTTTCATTACGTCGTGTGTAAATAGGGCCAGCTGTGTTTCATATGATCTTTTCTTCCGAAATCCGTGTTGATTTGTTGTAAGCAAATTATTATCGTCTAGAAATTTCATAATGTTCGAGCATATAATATGCTCCATAACTCTACTACAAACAGATGTTATAGATATTGGACGATAGTTTCCAGGATCACTTCGATCACCTTTCTTGAAAATCGGAGTTACTTGCGCGATTTTCCAGTCTGAAGGTACTTTTCGCTCTCCTAATGATTTACTAAATATATCAGACAGAAATGGGCCGATTTCCGCCGCATATTCTGAAAATATTCTTACTGGAATTCCATCTGGGCCCGGTGCTTTCCCCCACTTCAGGAGCTCTAATTGCTTTATGATACCTGCAGTATCTATCCGTAATGATTCCATCACCAACTCGACGCGGCGTGGGAAAACGGGAACACTATCCTTATTTTCATCAGCAAATGAATTTTTGAATACAGTATTTAGTACGTTAGCTTTATCGCGGCTTTCATTAACCTCTGAACTTTCACGAATTAGTGCTGGTATATTGCTATTGGTACAATTGACTTTTCGTACATACGACCAGAATTTCTTTGGGTTTTCTGTGAGACTCTTAGAGAGAGAGTTGGAATGAAAATCGTTGAAGGCCTCACGCATTACATTCTTAATACGTCCTCTTAACTCAGCTAAGGTTTCTAAATCACTGCGACACCACTTTCTTCTTGAGCGTGCGTGAATCCTCCTTTGTTTTTTGAGTAATCTTTTGACTTCGCATGTGTACCACGGTGGATCATCCTCCCCATTTATTATCCGCTTCGGTATATGTATATCCATACCTTCCCTGACTATTCTTATAATTCGATGCCACATCTCTTCAACGGTGTCATTTTTTGACTTGAAGTTATGGTAATTATTCCTCAGGTAGGTTCTAAAACACTCCTTAGTGGCGTTACTGAATTTGTATACAATCCGCCGTTTTCTCCTTTTTCGCTTGGTCATTAGTCTGATAGTTGCAATTACCGCTTTGTGATCGCTTATACCTGTGGTCGTTGAAATTTCGGTGAATAATTCTGGCCTGTTGGTAACCAGCAGATCTAAAATATTTTCGCTACCGTTATGACACCGCGTAGGTTCATTAACTAGCTGCTCGAGATGATTACTTGAGAACAATTCGAGAATTGTACTGTACTGTACTGTAGAATATTGCAGCCCATCATGATATAGCAGTAGTGCTTATGCGGCCCAGGAAGCAATTGGTTGATTAATGCTGAGATACACACTGAAGTGCCAAAGGTCACGGGGTATGAAGATGTAAATATACAGACGGAAGAAACGTGTAAATGTGCAGTGTAGTGTAGGCTTTTACTTGTACTCTTGTGAGTCGTGTGAAAGGTTTCCTGACATGATTGTGGCCATACGACATGATTTAACAGACTGAACGGAATGGTAGTTGGCGCTAGACGCATAGGGAATTCCATTTCGGAAATTGTTATTGAATCCATAGATTAAAGAATGTGTCGTGAATAATGTTGCAAAAAAAGAAAAAAAAAACTCAAATTTGTAAGGGATTTATCATTTAATATGACTGTTTTAGAGTTTATACTAAGTACTTACCTTAATTTTTAAATGTACTATATTTTTCTGGTTCAGTTAAAAAAAAATTCTAAAATATTCGTAACATTGACTGAAGTTTTCTTTTACGAACGGGGACTTTCCGAAGAGGCTAGGTTGCGCGAGAAGGAATCTGTGTTCCCCGTTGCCAGCCCTACGAATTTATCTGTAGACCTACGGATCTTTTCGAAAAATTAAGAATTTTAAATATATTTACGCTTTTTTGCCTCATTTTATTACTTATTGTGCATCCCTTATATTCGTATACCTGTTACACTCTCAGCGTATAGTGATACTGAGTTATTAAGTTGTCAGTAATTATGAATCGTTTCCTTGTAACCGTTGGCGTAAGCCAACGATTGAAAAAATAATATTAAGCTCCTATTTTGTATGATAATAGATTTAAATTCAAACTTAAAAGACCGTTATTCAGAACTATCATGCGCAGTCTTTATGCACAATGTGTACTTTGTGCACAATTTAAAATTGTAATCTCAAATCTTTTGTATACAGTACAAGAACAACCAGTAAAAGAAAATGTAACTATTTCTGAAGTTATGTATCTAAAGGAGACAGAAGAAGAAACAGAAAATTCCGACGGAACTAGTGATGGTAGTGCTGATACTAGTGAATGTGGTACTGATATAGAGGATGAATAAAATTATGTTACCTTTATAGATACATTTGTGAATCATTATGTAAGACATTATTTGATTCAGTAAGATTTAAAACACACATGTAAAATATAAGTTCCGTAAATAAAAGTATAATTTATCAAATATATTGTTTTCTGAAAAAAAAACAAGTGTGCTAAGTTTTTTTTCATGTTTTTTTCACAAAGCTGGATTTTTTTTTTTTTTTTTAAATTTTGCAACACTAGTCGTGAATATTTAATTTCCTACATTACCTCCTGCCGCGGACAACGCAGTGGCCGACCACATCTACTTAACTATGAGACCAGCGTCGAGGTATCAGTTTTGACAGACAGGCATTCCAAGCCAAAGAACAGCAATATGGCAAGTATAACAGATGTGCCCGGCGGACAGTGCAATGAACTTTGGCACTGATGGGATATGGCAGCAGAATACCGACGCGAGTGTCGATTCTAACAAAACGCAGGGGGCTGCATATCGGTTCTACCTTATACGACTGGTAAAAGGTTAATCACGATTCCAGTTTGTAAGAGCTCATGGTAGTGTTCTACTATGGTACAGACCTCACGAGGCTATGGAACCTGGTTGTGCAGGCTGGTGGTGGCTTCATCCTGGCGTGGATTGGGGCATTTGATCAAAATGAACCTACCGTTGACTAGAAATGGTTATGTTTAGCAACTTGCAATCCATTTTCAGCCATTCATGGCCTTTATCCGAACATTCTGGACAATTTTAGGGATTTATTTTAATATCTGGATCGCCATACATGAATCCAGTAGAAGATATATAGGACATTATCGAAAGGCCAATTCTTGCACCTACAACACTTTCACAGTTATGGATGACTGTAAAGGAAGAATTTTTCTTCAGGAAATATTCGACGATTTGTTAAGGCAACGCCAGGTAGGGTTGATCCACTTCATCGGGAAAAAGGGCGTCCCACACTATATTATGAGGTATCCGAAGAGTTGGGACGCGTCAATGTGTTTTAACTCGATGTGTTATCGGAAAGCTTAGAAATTCCTGTTAGTTTCGTTAAACATGATTCAGAGAAAAATCTGTTTGCCGGATTTTGGCGGGATTTCGGACAAGCGTTTGTTTCATTTCAAAATGCTGTGAAATTTAAGCAACATTGTACTCAAATTAGTATCCATTTAATGTCAAAATATTTCTTGGGATACATACCAACGACATCGTATTATTCGGAATTGACACCTATATTCACTATCATCACTCATTTATGTTGCTTGTGACCCATTGAAAATTCTCACAG
The DNA here is from genome assembly GCA_031002005.1 of Vandiemenella viatica. Taxonomy (NCBI): domain Eukaryota; kingdom Metazoa; phylum Arthropoda; class Insecta; order Orthoptera; family Morabidae; genus Vandiemenella; species Vandiemenella viatica. Next base: position 12,308,784 of record JARYHS010013631.1, on the reverse strand, counting down.
TATATGCAACATTCTTGTCTATACGTTAGGTCAAATGGTCCGTGCGAGTAATTTCGATAGAAGACCTGATTTCTTCTCATATCCCATTCTGAAATGAAATAATAATAATAAAAAGTGGACGCAGATGTTTAGAGCAAAATTTAGTAATAAGTATAACCCAGCAAATAATAAAGGGTCTTCGACGATTCCCTCTGACGGTGAAAAGAGTGGGGTAAGTGATGTGATAGAACCATTGCAACTTCTTAATAAATTCATAATAGTCTTCATTACCATGCCTGTTCATGTGGTAGACTATCATAGTTGGTATTCGAGACGCACGAGTAGCTTAATGCACTTGATTCTTGTTTGCATATTTACATATTTACTTACTATTGCTACATTTAAAGAAATCTTCTGGTCTAGTTCCCAATTTTACAGAAATTTTCACCTCAAGTGCCAAAAAGCAGAAAAGGTAAAAGCAAAGGAAGTGAAACATACGAAAGAACGAAGTTCTCACTTCATAGTCCAAAATTTGAGGGGGAAGGGGCTATTTCACCCTTGTGCTTGGTGTATACTGCGTCAAATTACATAATTTTCAGCATAATTTGTAACACATTAATTAATTATTGTTTATTTTTTTCCATCAGTTTCAACGATCTTTATTTAGATCTAAATTTCTCTTAAATTTTTCCCGATAAGTCGGCCGTGCAATATCTTTTGACTTACAAAAGTGAATAATTGTGCCAGTTCTTATAATAAACACAGAAAAAGAAATGAAAAAAAAATCACACCAGCGCGATCTAGCACTATCTTCCGTAAAACATCTTCCTACAGGCTTAGTAATATGTGTTATATTCCTTGCATCCTCCTCCCAACTAGCATGTTTAATCTACGCTCAGTGGAAAGTAAATGTGATTTCTTTGTGCAAATGTGTAAAAATTTGTGCGTTTAGAATGTACAAAACAGAACTGAAAGTTAGAAATGTGTACATACATTGCAGTTTCTGGTTATAAGTCTAAGATAGGGAAATGATATACAACAGTATGTAGTAGAGTCACAAATAGTAATGTATCAAATAAAGCACTTGTGAAATGGAAATAAATTCAGCTCCAAAAAATACGATGTATCCCTTATTTAGGTTCACGTGAAATCTTCTACGGAGTGAATAAAATTAGAACTGAATTATTTAAATGCATTTATAATGATAAGGTACCAGGCAGCAAAGTACCTGATGATGCAACAACTGTGGTAATGGGAAAATTTCTTCCATCATTGCCTCACACCCCGTATTTGGCACAACAAAAGTCATTTTCTTTCATTGCCGTCACTGTGAAGATATTCTTTTCGCCGTCCCTCACCCCTTATTTTTTTCACTGTCATTGTCTATAAGTCTCAATGAAGCTACAGCAACTCTACGCTATATGACAATAGGGGAAATATTCAGAACCGTAATTTTATCTTGATGTGCAGTAATTTATTTACAGAAATTTATCTCATACCTAAAGCCTGTGTCCAATACATCTATGATATGATAACGAACAAATGAGGTAAAAAAAATTATTTCTTGGTACAAAGTTTACCAGGTTGCTGTGATACTGCACCTTAAACTCTCTGTTGGCTTAGAGACATGAAACACATTTCGCCGTTTCAGTATAAACCGTTGTAGCAATTGTCGCTGCAGCATCAGTTATCCTGCTTTTTGTTATTTCTCCTGTAAATGAGATCATGGTAACCATTTTTTTGGACTCATTACTAACTATTATAGAATATATTATATTCGATGTTGAGAAAGGGTACTATGGAGTGTAAAGAAAATCAATTGAAATTGTATAAAAAACGTGTATTATTCGTTGATTATGATATTGTATGCCTTAACTAATTAGCAGCTAATACGATCGGGCGTTCCTTGGGCAACATTAGAATAACCCTAATGCCAGAACATTCCACCACCAGGACAAATGTCAAGCACTAAATAGATTAAGAACTGAAGTGTCCCGATGCAGATCTAATATAAAAAAATGGGGTTACACTACTGAAAACGAACTATGTGAATGAGGTGACGTGCAGGACCTACAACATCTGGTATGCAGGAATCTACCTGAAACCTGCACTATCGACGACATTTTTAGGGCAAATGAGAAGGCCATCAGGATTGCGGAATTCTGGTCACATTCCGTTTAATTGTGTTCTACAGTCCATAAGCTTAATATTAATTAATTAATTTTATTTGTTTTGTTTTGTGGTCTATTGCATTTAAAAAACCCGCTGAAGATGCTTCTGCAAAGAAAGTGAAACGCGTACGGGAGATCAATAAATACAAAAAAGTCAATTGCTTTGGGGTAATTTATTTGTTAATATTATCAGCAATTGAGGAAAATGATCCACAACATCCAGATATTAAACCTAATTACCTTCTTCTTGAAAAAGGGGATATGAATGATTCACCACTTTCATCATACAGTGTATAAACCAAGTTATTCGTATCCACTACATATATGGGGTTATCATGTGTAATGAAGGAACATTAATTATTTATAGATAACTACAAAACTGGGATTCTTTCACTCGCAGTCGATAGCAGTTTTATAAGAATAACATATATTAAACTGCAGTCCTCAAGTATTAGAGACTGTTATCTCATTGAATATACCAGTGCGTCATATAGACTTACGGATTGTGATTTTTGTGAGTGTGATTATTGGTGATGACTTTTGAAAATAATTGACTATGTGTGTGCATTTTTGAGTGAATGTGTGATTGTTAAATATAGGTATTGTTTACAAAAGTGACAAGAAATCACCTGTGTGTCGAAGTTGAATAACTGATTCGCGACTGCAGGCAGCGAATTAAGCTCGGCCACCCATCAGTTAGTGCCCAGAGGGATCGCACGGATGGGTGACGAGGAAAGGCCGCTCTGCACTTCAGCGCCATGCACGTCGAGCGCCTCATTGAACTCGTCTTTGCCAGCGGACGTTGTGACAAGTGCAACGAATCAGCAAATGGATAAGGATATTGAAATGGATGAAGATGCTATGCCAGCCGCTGTGTTCAACATTCAGCGTATACATGGTGACGTGTATGCGGTGAGCAAAGATTTAAACCCAAGAAAGCGTTCCACTACTCCACCAGAGAGGACCAACAATAAACAGCCACGCGCCGTCAACTACAGGAAGGATGAGACGCGTAAATCTACTGGAGTCAGCCTGGCAGTGACGAAACTTGGTTCAGCCAAGAAACCAAAGAATTCCAAGGTACAAAAGAAGAAGACTATCGAAGCCGCTGACAATACTGCAGCCTCCGTCTCCGGGCGGAATGGAGTCAAAGGACGTCGTTCTCGCACCCAGAATTGGCAGCCAGACCAGGAAGGTTTCATAATGCCGAAGAAGACAGCAAAGCCCCCACCTTCATTGGACCCAGCGGCGATGGAAGTAGAAAATCGTTTCACTGCCTTGACTGTTGACGACACGCCGCGAAAGGAGACGAGATGCTACTCCATTCCACCTATAGTAGTGGAATTCGCAGAAAACTACAAGACCCTTCATGATCGGGTGGCAGATGTCATCAAGAGTCCATTCGCTGCGAAAACCGCAGGTGGCGACAAAATCAAATTCAGCATGACTACTACCGAAGACTTTGTGGCCGTCACTTCTCTCCTTCAACAGTGCAATATCCCGTACTACACTTTTCCGACCGGAGCGGTGAAACTGTTGAAGGTGGTGTTTCGTGGCATTCCCAGGACTCTGCCAACAGAGACATTGAAAGAAGAGCTGACAGAAATGGGCTACGAAGTGAGGTCTGTTGCTCAACTTCGTCGCCCGGGCAGTAACGATGTAATGCCGCTTTTCCTAGTAGTATTACCAGACCTGCCCTTAAATCGCACAATATTTGAGGTTGACAAGCTGTGCCACCTCAGAGTATCGACAGAGAAACTGCGATCGTCGGCTGGACCGCAGCAATGTTTCAATTGTCAGTTGTTTGGCCATGTGGCACGCCATTGCAAAATGCGCCCGGTGTGCGTCAAGTGTGCAGGGCAACACGACGCAAAAGACTGCCACACGCAGAAGGGCCGTGACCCACCAATCTGTGGAAACTGCCACGGCAACCACGTTGCCAGTTGGAAAGGCTGTCCAGCCTATAAGCGAGCCCGCGATCGTCAAAGAGGAGTGGGGACAGAGGCTCCTCAGAGGCATCTACAACAGCAGTCAAACCAACAACAAATGTCGGAGATCAGTGAAATATCAAAATCAACGAAACCGAATCCACAGAAATTGAAGAAAACGAAGAAGCAGAAGGGCAAGAAACTGGCATCATCCAAAGTGCAATCAGACTTATCCTTCGCTGAAGTAACCAAAGATGTGATTCATGTTTCTCCCCCCAAACAGCCACAGCACCAAGACACTTCGACGCAGCCGGTGAAGCAAGGCCCGGTTGCAAAGTCCGAACAACCGATGGCGTTGCAGACTGTACCACCAAAGCGTCAGAAAAGACAAGGTCTACCACACCAGCATCCAGATGAAGCAGCAGAGACGAACGGGACAAACCTCGGGAGACTAGTCAATATGCTTGAGAATATACTAAGCATGATGGTTAGCCTCCTAACGCGGCTCGATAGAATGTCTTCGGACATCACAGCTGCAGTGACGTCGGCGCTTGCCAACACCACCATAACCCAGCAACGCAACCATGAATAGGAGGCCTCACATTCATAGCCTCACTTTCTGTGTGTGGAATGCTAACGGCATTCATGGACAATTACTTGAGTTTAGACAATTTTTGCGGGAAGAAGATGTGGACATTTGCCTCGTCAGCGAGTCCCACTTGAAACCTTGCCTACGGGCGGCAGCACCAAACTACTGCTGCTACCGGAAAGACCGACTGACGGCCGGTGGGGGTGTTGCGCTGTACATTAAACGCGGTATTCCTCACTGTGAAGTACCTCTTCCTCCTCTTCAGCAGGTAGAGGCTGTCGCGGTTCAGGTGAAAACATCCTCAGGCGCTATCACCGTCAGTCGCAGCCTACCGACCACCACGCAGAGTGCTTGAAGAAGCAGACATCGCCGCCCTTATCACACTTCCTGGTAAAATCCTGATTGGTGGAGATATGAATGCAAAGCACCAGGATTGGCATAGCAGAACTGCCAATCCGGCTGGTAACCTCTTAAGACGCCTGGCCCACTGCCACAACCTATGTGTATGGGCACCTGAAGAACCAACGCATCATCCTGCAAATGGAAACCGGCCTGATGTTCTTGATATTGTTATAACAAAGGGAATCACAGGTTTTGTTTCAGGCAACAACCCTTAACAGACTATCTTCGGACCACTCTCCTGTGCTACTTGAGGTCGACGTTGGGGAGTGGCAGCCAAACAATCACCCAATTCCTGATTACAAGCGGACCGACTGGGACCGGTTTAGGGAAGTCGTAGCGACTAAACTGGAAAGCGGTACAGTGGAAGGAAATGTTGAGGAGGCTCTGAGATTATTCACCAACACCGTAAATGAAGCTACAAAAGTCGCCACACCACTGGTTCATACACGCATAGAACGTTCCTGCCAGCTTCCACCGCACCTCATTGCGCAGATCAGAAACAAAAATCGGATCGCCAAGGAGTGGAAACTAACGAGGAACCGTGCCACTCGTCCGCCTCCTCAATCAACTGCAGCGAGAGCTGAAGGCAGCGTTGGTAGAACACAGAAATCGTGAGTGGTCCGCACGTGTTGCAATGCTGCGACCAAATGATGGCAGCATGTGGAACGAAACTAGGCGACTCACCCGCCGGAGGAAGCCGATACCACCACTCCACGGCGAACGTGGTCTTGTATTTCTACCGGAAGACAAGGCTAACGCACTCGCTGACAGTTTTGAGAAAAATTTCCAGCCCGTCGATGACGACGTTGACGACCGCCACATTGTAGCAGTACGTCGCCGACTGCGACGGTACATGTCAGCCAATGATGATCATTGCGATTGAGCCGCAGGAGGTAGCTAGCTACATCGCCGGGTTGTATCCGTGAAAGGCACCTGGGCATGACCAAGTGGACAATCGAGCACTCAGAAATCTACCACCAGAAGCCATCAACTACTTGACGCGGCCTCTTTAATACCATCCTGCGACATCAGACTTTCCCGAGAGCATGGAAGCATGCCATCGTGGTCGGTATTATAAGACTGGGAAAGATCCAATCTTTCCCCAGCATTACCGGCCAATCAGCCTGCTACCCGCGCTCAGCAAAGTGTTCGAGCGAATTCTGCTGAAGCGTATTGACACCTACATCCAGGCTGCAGGCGTCATACCCGATCATCAATTTGGGTTCCGTAGAGGGCACTCCACAACGCAGCAGTTGATGCGTGTTATAGAGGCAGCCACAAGGGCCTTCAACGAGAGAAGCTATTGTGGTTTGGTGTTGCTCGATGTCGCCCGTGCATTCGACTCAGTGTGGCTAACGGGTCTGCTCTGCAAGTTGTACGAATGGGGCTTGCCTGGACCCTACGTAAAATTGATCCGCAGCTATCTGTCAAGGCGCACATTCTGCGTCAGGGTTGGTGATGCCATGTCAACACGACGGCGCATTCGTGCAGGTGTACCACAGGGTTCAGTGCTGGCACCAGTTCTTTATAACCTGTACACAGCCGACATTCAGCACCTGTGAATGTGAAAACAGCCACGTACGCCGACGATACGGCATTCTTTACATCCAGCCGTAGCAGAGCCATCGCGACGAGACGATTGCAGGAAGCTCTTCAGCAGACGATAGCCTGGGCCAGAAGGTGGCGGATAAGTATAAACCCTGTCAAAACGCAAGCGATTATGCTGACGCGACGCCTAGGACGCCGTAGTGAGCAACTACCTCACCCTCAACTTCAGCTCAGAGGTAAAACCATTCCCTGGGCACCAACTGCTCGTTACCTTGGTATAACACTTGACTGTAAGCTGACATGGCGAGCTCACATCAAGGACATCAGGCAAAGGGTAAGTGCTCGGCTCCATTCTCTTTACCCTATACTTAACCGGGAAAGTTCGTTGGTACCTCACCTAGGAGTTGCCATTTATTGCTCCTTGATTAGGCCGGTAATTGAATATGCTTGCCCCGTCTGGGGGTACGCTGCTAATTGCCACCTGAGAAAGTTGCAGGTGCTGCAAAACAGAACACTGAAGCGGGCACTACATCTGCGCAACCGTTTCCCCACCGTCGCAGTCCATGAGGCGTCGGGAACAGAGAAGCTCATTGACAGGTTCCGGCAACATGCCTATAAATTCTACAGAGCAGCACATCACTCTGCCAATCCACTGGTCAGTTGTCTCGGCGAATATGAAACTGCCGCTGACAAACATAGCAGGCCATTGGTGCTGACGGAGCGCTAAGGACCAACTAATCATACGCCACCAAGACGACCAATCAGAAGTGAAGAGAAGACCACTCAAGAGAAGACTGAGGGAAGAAATGTCTCAGGACAATAACCCCCAACCAACCAGCTTTAATGCTGAGACTGGCGAAGATGATGATCAAGTATTAGACTGCAGTCCTCAAGTTGGCACCGAGGCTTGGGCAGTGCGATTTCGCACTGCCACTTGCCATTCGGGAGGACCGGGGTTAAACTCGGTTCGGCCATCCTGTCTGAGGTTTTCCGTGGTTTCCCTCAGACACTCTAGGCGAATGCTAGGATGGTTCCCTACAAGGCCACTGCCGACCTTCCATCCCCCCTGCCTCCCCGTAGTATAGTTTGGCTGAAAAGAGTCTCCTATGACTCTCCAGCAGCCCGCCTCCCAGCCTTCAGCTGGAAGGAATGAAATTGTAAAAAAAAAAAAAAAAAAACAAAAAAAAACCACAAGTTGGTTTTAGCGAAAAATTGCTACCAGTCAAACAATTCGGCTTCCAACAAGGGCATTCCACCCCTCAACAGCTCCTTCGTCTTGCTGAAGAAGCCTTTGCCGTTTTTGAACGCCGCGAGTACTTGGGTATGGTCTTGATGGATGTCAGCCGAGCCTTTGACTCGGTGTGGCACCAAGGACTCTTATATAAACTTCTCACGCAAGGAGTACCTCTTTCTCATGTTAAACTACTCAAGAGCTACCTGGAAGGACGAACCTTTCGAGTAGTCATGGACGGGGCCACTTCCTCAATCAATAACATCGCTGCAGGCGTCCCACAAGGCTCGGTATTAGGCCCGGTGATATACAGCCTCTACACTGCTGATACACCTACTACAGCACGTGTTAAAAAAGCTCTGTATGTCGATGACACGGCCATGTTTGCCAGAAGCCTGAACATCAACAATCTGCGACGTCGACTACAACAAGCGTGCGACAATATTCAGGAATGGGAAACGAAATGGCGGCTAGCCTTTAATGCGCCAAGAGCCAAGCGATTGTATTGACTAGGAACAAGGTTCCACAAAACCTGACTCCTCTAACCCTCTTCGGCGAAGATATCAACTGGACAAGTACTGCCACCTACCTAGGTATGAAAATGGACAAGAGAATGACGTGGAAGCCTCACGTCACCAACTTCCGCGCGAAGGCATCTGGGAGGATGAGAATTCTATACCCGATTCTCAACCACTCTTCAGCACTGAGGCCGCAGCTGGGAATCCGCCTCTATGTTGAGCTAGTCAGGCCAATACTGGAGTACGCAGCAGTTGTCTGGGGGAACACCGCTTCCTCCAACCTACAGCAACTGTAAGTTGCACAATACAGGGCCATAAGACAGTCATATCACCTACCGCGTGAGACGAGGACACATGTGCTGCACCAAATAAGTGGCCTACCCAAGCTTCGCGAGAGGTTTGAACAGCTGGCAAGACAATTTTACGCCAATAATAAAAAATCTACTAATCCGTTGATAACCGCTCTAAGTGCGGATCCAATATACGACATTTCTCTCATGTGGCCAAAGAAAATACTGGACCACTAATTATGCACTAAAATATAAGAACAATGTCAAAAGCAACGGATACGACAAATCCAGATAGAGACGAACCGTTTTGGTAATGACAACCAATAACATAAACTGGAAGGTGATGCGCTATAGCGCAAAAACTTCCCCTCAACCTGGGACTTAAGTTTTCCCAGTAAGGAATGTCACTGGCTCAAGTTGATTTTTATAGTTCATTACAGTGATTGGTTCAAATCATTTAGAGTCGCGGTTTAGTAGATAATTTCACTAGATAATTGAATGGTTATATAATATTATTTTTACATTTATAATATATGAGAACAGCAGCTACAAAGATTTACTACTAGTAACTGATTTACTGGTTGAAATAGAAAACGATATTCTTTGATAGTAAACAAGTGTCATTCAGTAGATTTGTAAATATATTTTTACGACTGAAAATTGTGTTACCTACTTCTTATTCCGACGACTCGCTACACTGCTCTATTCTTTATAGTACGCTAAAAATTTCATCTGGCTTTTATCCATAGTAACGGTTGCTCGTAACTCCGTTAACATAACTGACAGGAAACATAAACAGAAACACTGCTTTCTCTTGGCTGGAACCGAGACCTGCAGATATGAAACATTAGAGGAGCATCTAGGAGTTTAATTTCATTTTCATCGTTTACATGTTTTGATGACATCCTGAAACGTCAGTGCAGAGCAAAGTAAATATCATCAGTAATGTGATAACGGAGGTTTCTGGACATAAATCTAACAGAATGTAGTTTGCAGAGTTAGGTTTATGTCTTTGACTTATTTAACTTTAAAAAAATGGACTAATGAAAGGTATAGCTGTTTGTTTGTATATACTGTGATTGCAAAATTAAAATTTCCATATTTCTCTATGACCGAGTAAATAATTAGATTTTCAGACAAAATAATTTCAGTTCTTATGGTTCCAGCGAATTTCACCATTAAAAAATAAATAAAAAAACTCACGCATGGCTTGGAATTAATTTCTAATTCCTAAAGATTACTAATTACAATTTAGACCTTCCGAGTATCCCATTTGAAAGTTTATGGAGACATGGTGATAAACTCTATTCTCAAAATAGCAAAGTAATTCCGTAACATATGATGAAATTATAATATTCATACCACCAAAATATAAATAATTTTATCATGATGACATTATACATGTCTAAAAATTTACTACTTCTTCCTGTTTCCACACACTTTTGATTGTGAAACTGAGATACAGCCTTAAGCCACCTATTAACATTTTCCTACATTAATAAGCGTCTAAAATAATAATAATTAAGCCTGTGGTTATTTTACCGTTGATACACTAACCGTTACTTCAATGTCAGAAAGTGTTTCGCTTTGTTGTCATTTCGTGTTGAAAGATTAACAATTCACTTACATTTTTTCTTAAAAAAATGGCGCAATTCTTCTCTATTTACTATTTTTTCTACTGTAACCAAACGTTTCGTTCCATGTCACCATTCAATGTGAATTCTCGACAAATATTCTGTATATTTTATTTTGTGGTGAGCCAGTAGCATACAACGCTAGAGCTCATCAGACCAAATGTATCTACTGCAGAGCATTCTTCATCTCGTGTACAAAGATATTGTGCACCTTTAATATTCAGTTTTCCGAAAAGATTTTTGACACTTACTGAATGAAGTTTATCCGACGGAGGCGCAGTTCGCAATAAACTAGAATTTAGGACACGGTGATAAGCTCCGGAGCAGGGCTTTTAGCGCGATTAAAGGCAAACACGAATCCGTCTGAAGTTAAACTCGGTCCATAGAGAAGGAAGATGAAGTGGCACTACCAGCTAAAGAATACTTACTTAGACAGCATTATTTATTAAGATATTTGACTTGTACTTTCTAACATCATTTGCAGTAGTTGAAGTTTCACTTATCTGAAAAGCCACCTTTAATAGACGTATAATTCAATTAATCTCAATGTTTTCCTTCCCAGATACAAAAATTGGTGTTGAAATGCTTAAAATCCAAACGAATATTTTATGTACGCCGAAGCAGTTGGCATCCAACAGGTTAAACATTTAATGTACTTAAGGGTGAGTGAAAAAATTGGGTTTAAACTGCAGTTTTACTTATTATATCTCTTCAAAATGAAAAATGCGCGCAACACTATAGGTGAGTCAATTAAGGCGTGATAGTACGGTTATGTTTGCCAACCATACTTTATTGCAAAGTATCATACTTTATTTTTGGTCGTTATACTTTTTCTGCCAATAAAGTACTAAAAATACTTTATTTCGAGTAAAGCATACAATACACGGAACAGATCGTTCTTACCGGTATGCCTAGTTTCAAAACCTCCTGCAAGAAAAATTGAATATCGGCCAATTTTTTTTTGGTCCACTCGATCTTTGTACTTCGGAGTAGTAGTAACAAGAGTGGACCATTCACATTGTTGCATTCGTATCGACTCGTGATCTGAACGGAACGGTGGATACGTCATGTGACTGAGAAGCGGAGAATTTGCGGTTTCTTCTGTATCTTGTCCTTTTAAAGTTCGAATTTTTTAACTAAATTATTTTTCTTTTACATTGTATAAAATAGCAAATAATTCAGATTCTGTTTGTGTTAGTGATAAGTGATACACCAGTAACTCCAAAGAAAGCAAAATTGAGAAAATCTATACAATTAAAAATATATAAAGATTTGTGGGATAAAACATATAACTGAATAAGAAGGGATTCTCAAAATAAATACTTTGCGAAATGCGGCATCTGCGCTATTATTTTTACTATTGCGTCAGCTGGGACTAGACAGTAATTAAGTCAATACCAATTTCCAAATTTTCAGTATATTGTATGATCTTCTGTAGAATAAATTTTAATGTAATATTAAATTGTGCTGCACTAGTCAGAGGCATTGGGTTGCTAAGCATACTTTAATGTAAAGAGTCAAACATTATTTTTGTTGGGTATAGTTTTTCCTATCCATAAAGTATGTGGAAATAATTTATTTCTGGTAAACTATACAATTCAATTTTCAAACGATATATTAGTCTCTATGACGAAACGAAATGAATTCAAAAGGGTGGAAAGGGAAAGACTGAGCGTCCTTAAATTTAATTATTAGGCCTAATGAGTTGTTCATTTAATTATAATTCTAGATTTAAAATGTGGTACCAACCATTACAGCTTAAAATGAAACCAAAATTTAATAGCTAGACCCGTAAGCACTAAAATATTTGTACTTAAGGCAATATTTTTTTTTCTTTTATATAGTTTTTATTTTTTTCTTCAAAAGGCAAATATACTTTTTTTTCTAAATAAGTTGGCTACCCTAAGTACAGCCGCCAGGGGTTATAATCCACTTGTCACCCATGCACTGGTAACCAATTCGATTTCCTTTAATTATTCGGATCAATACAGGACAGGTATAAAACTTTTGACTGAAAAACTAGATTATTCGCAAGCAGATTATCACAACAAAATTAAGCGAAGTGTTCAGTAGATTCGCAAACAAACGGTGGCATTTGTTTATTTGCTTAATGACCTGTTTAATGACCGTCCGTTCAAAAAGTTGTTGAACTAAGCTAAAAAATGTAGCTGATCTTTACCTACATCTCTGAAAATCGGGATGAGTGCTATAATTACGTAAATTGTGAAAATTGAATGGAGAATTATACTGTAATTTGGTCATGCGAACAGGATAAAATAAACCAGAAAATAAAGACCAATGATCAGACCAAGACGAAGATCCCGTGGAGGCTGGATACATAGTACTAGGAGAAATAGCGAAAGCAATAGTGAATTTTGGATGGTCGACAAATACAAGTACCCACTATTTTGAAACTGGAGAAAAATTCGCTTGATTTTGTCTTGGTGGAGGCTGTAGATTATTTGAGTGATATTCACACGATTACATACAATGTACTACATGTTATTCTTTGACAGTAGTTTCGGATCACCGTAACTTGTGTACTCGGTTACTCAATTTAAACATTTTTTGTACCTATTAATTTCTGATTTTACGAATTGCTAAGATTTGTTTTAAACAACTAATTCTACTTACGAGATACTAATCTGCAGCCATTTGTAACCATTTTTTTACTTTAGACGTTGCCGCAATAATTATGCTTTTGACAAAAGGCAACTTATTATTTACTGGGTTGATAGTGAATGGTAACTTAATTTTTCATTATGATTACGAAATTTCATATTTGTAATAACATTATAACCAGAATTCTTAAAATATTCATTTAACTTATACGTTACACAAGGAAGAGTATTATTTAATTAGTAATATCTTGCCACTCTGTCATGAAAACATACGTAGTATTGATCGTGAAAACAATGTTTGTCCGAGAAATACATTACTAATCTTAATTCAGACAGTTATTGCTTACGATTCAAAAGATGGGCGATGCATGACGCAGGTGTATCTGCATGTTCCCTGGGGTCAGAAAAGAGGTCGTATCTCTGACCTCGCATTGGGGAATATGCGCGTTCGAAACTCGGTCCTGTCATCCAGATTTTGGTTTTCCGTGGTTTCCCCAAATGACTCCAGGCGAATGCCGGGATGGTTCTTCAAATATTCATGGACGAATTCCTTCCCATTCCTTGCCCCCAGTCCTTTTCCGCCTTTAATGACCTCGATGTAAAGCCACAAGCAATTTTTTTATATTAGTGTTTTCACTTAATTTCAGCCGAATTTCAACATTTATTAATTAAACACTTAATAAAAAATACAATGTTCTGTCGCATAGTTCTATAATAATCTGTCATATACCATAAGGGTAAGACGAAGTTGGACTTAGCGTCCAAAATCTCTTAGCTGCTAGCTATTTATTTTAATCATACAAGAAAAATACCGGAGAAATGCTGTCAGGAATTTTGTTTGGTTCACCATATGTGAATCCAACTTTTCGACCTTCTCGTGGAATATTTTACATTTAAAGCTGCAGAAGGATCCTAAAATAATATGATTTTAAATGAAACCTGCTCCACATCTGGGCCCACATCTTATTTACGAGATACACGTTTCATGAGTCCAAACACGGTAGCGCCAAATGAGTTATCTAGAAGACAGAAAACGATTGAAAAAATGATCAAAATTCCACGTTCCTATAATTTACGGAAAACAAAACCCCAGTGACCGGTCACGGCAAATAGATTATCAAGCACCTAGCAGACAGACACCATGGCACCATAACCGCCATTCCTTTACTAGCAGGTGGTTGGTGGAATTTTTTTCCGCAGACATTTCCGCCATCGATATTGGGGTGATGCAGTGCTTTGCGTCTTCACGATGTTGTTTGGTTATATAAAGAGGTTTAATGGTCTCTTATGACGATCAGCACCGATATCGCAGAGAACGAATGTTACCTGGATGTTGGTGGGGTTGATGCTGACTCTCCACCTTTTAACCAAGGCCTCTGTTAGCTGGAGGACTTCTTGGAGTCGTCGAGTGGCTATTTTTGCGTCAACTGGTTGCAAGGTACGCAGTGTCGTCGCCGTAGGTTCCAACGATAATTCCGTTCATTGCAGCAAGTTGGTTTTGCACGAAGATAGAAAGTTATCAGAGGAACATAAATTAATTGTCATATGTCTTCAGGAGACACATTCATGGTTGATGATTCCTTAAAAGCCGGTATCGTCACGGGGCAGGAACCCTATGACAGCAATAGTAGTGCTATCCAGACAAGTTACTGTACCTAAGATAGTGTAGTTCTGTGATGAACATACGGCATGTGTGGAGCTCATTGCTGACTGGGGTAGTGTAATTCTCTCTCTTTTTTTTTAACTGATTTACGTCTCTTTTTAACATCGAGGTCTTTTAGAGACGGGAAAGAATGGGGGGCAAGGATGGGGGGCAAGGATGGGGGGCAAGGATGGGGGCTAGGAATGGGAAGGAATTCGGCCATGGCCTTTTGAAGGAAGCATCCCGGCATTTGCCTGGAGTGATTTGGGGAAACCATGGAAAACCCAAATCTGGATGCCCGGACGGGGATTTGAACCGCCGTCCTCCCGAATGCGAGGCGAGAACGTTAACCGTTACACCGCCCCGCTCGGTGTGTAATTCTTGTCAACATGTATTTTCAATATAGTGATCCCATTGAACCATACATTGGGAAAATAAGTGAAGTATATGCTGCTCTAGGAAACAGACCAATAGTAATATTGGCTGACGCCAATGTTAAATCCGAACTCTGCCATAGCGGGGTGACAGATACAAGAGGCAAGCTATAAGTGGAAGCTATTAGTGAACTGAATCTAGAAGTAAGAAATCTTCCGCATAAACCTTACACATATTGCAACCGAGCAGGAACTCAGTCAACATCATTGTAACAGTGATCAATCTACTATGTGGGAACTTATCGAGGAACTGGAACGCTTTAGAGTTTTTAACTAACAGCGATCATAATGTTATTACTTTTGCGTTGCTCAGAGAGCGGAACGAATTTTACACTTCGGAGGCGCAGATTTCCAAGGTGCATTATAACACACGACGGGCAGACTGGAACAGGAAATCCTGTCAGATGATAATGATGTAGATCGAGCCGCAAGAGATCTTACCCGGGCTCTCCAAATACCAATGAGGAGGTCCATTCCCCTAAAGAGAATCACTGGCTCAGTGGACAGACCTTGGACAGATAGACTGCAAAGACAACGACAAAGGATGCATTAAGCAAGAAATGATTTTCCAACGTTGCCTCATCGCCAATATTAGAGAAAAACTGCTGGAAAGATATAGACTAATTAAAAGTTAATTCTGAGAACTGATCATACTAATTAAACAAAAAAGTTGGGAAACATTTGTGAAAACAAACTTGTGCACGGATCCCTGGGGTATTCCATATAAAATTGCAGCAGAAAAGGTAAAACCCCCAACTACACTGTCTACTGTGCTGAAACAAGTCGGAATCATGACTACGAGTTGGAAGATTACTGCAGAAGTATTACTGCAAGAACTCCTTCCAGATGATAAAGTGGAAGATGACGAGATGGAGCACAGAGTGCTCCGTCAGGAAATGGACCAACATAGGCAAAGTATCACTGACACTCCAGATATTAGCTTCTTGGAGGTAGTACAAGCAATAAATGCCATGTCCAAGAACAAAGCTCCGTGTTCAGATGGTATTTCAGCTGAAGTAGTACAAGAATTGGTACTGCCATTAGCCTCCACTTTTTGTAAACTCTGAAATGAATGCCTGCATCAGAGAAGAGTACCGAACATCTGGAAGCAGAGTCAGATATTAATAATCAAGAAGGGAGATAACAAAGACCCAAAACTGCCTAAATCATATCGACCCATTTGCTTGCTAAACGTGCAGGGCAAAATACAAGAAGAGATTACAAGAACATTATGGAGAATGAAGGGATGAATCCAAAGCAATATGAATTCAAAGCGGATAGATCCACAGCGGATGCAAACACTGGACAATGAATCTGATACACAGCTCAAATCATAATTATGTGATAGGGATTGCTGTCGATATATATGGGGCATTTGATAATCTATGGCGGCGTGCACTTTTTTCACTGCTTAAAGAACTTAATTGTCCAAAGAACTTGTACAACGCCATTAAATATTACTGTAAGAACAGATACGTCAAACTAACTTAGGTGTCCTGGAATATGCGTTGAGAAAAAGCTAACAGAGAGTAGCCAACAGGAATCCATTTGTGGTCCGATATTTTGGAACATTGGGCTTGAACCGGAAATTACAAGGCTACTAATAATGCGAAACTTCCGGGACTTGTTGCCTTTGCTGATGATCTATTCTAAATTATAGGGGGTAAAACCAGAACCGAAACTGAGTCCAAAAGAGCAAATGTTCTGCATGAACTCAGGCGATGGTGCAGACAAGTCAAACAAAGACTAGCACCACACAAAGCCTATTATATGTTACTAAAAGGCCGATTACAGACTATCCAACCATTAAAATAGACGGAATTACGATAAGAAGAAATCCTTTCGCCGATACCTTGGTGTGAAATTAGACAAAATTCCAAATTTTATGGCCCATATGGAGGAAGCTTGTGGGAAAACCACACAGTCATGAATAAACTAATCAGCATGGGGCAAAGGCAGTTTCAACTTTCACCTTTTGCTATTCGAACACACCATTATACAATATCAATGTCAATTGTAGGGTATGCAGCCCGCGTCTGTGCCATGCACCTCAGAAAAGTAAAACCCAGCAAACTTTTGAGGAGGACACAGCGAAGCATTCTACTCAGGCTGAGTGGTGATTAGAAAACAACAGCAACTGATGCCCTTACCGTGGCACTTGGGTTGTGGCCACTGGACTTGGAAATTCGCAAGCGGAGAACATTATACTGGCTCAGGAAGGGAAATCTGGAACACGGAGAAAATCACGGGAGCACCAGCAACAACAGCTGCAGAGGTAACCAGATTGTTATTGGAAGAATGGCAAAGGTGGAACGTTAGCGCAACAGGAAGAAGAACTTATGTTTACAAGTGACAGCAAAAGGCTCAAAATGTCGCATATTCTCCCATCGCCCGGGTACACCATATAACCGGTCATGAACCTAACAACAGTGAACTGCAAAGAAGAGGAATTAATGAACAGTGGTAGCTGTGACTGCGGAAACGAGGGCATTCCGAAACATGTCGTATGGAAATGTGTTTCAACAGAAGAACAAAGAGTGCCATACCAGCAAATATTACAGGGCAGGCGCATTTTTGACATACTGCGTGACCGGGAATTGTGGTACCTGCTTGATGCAGCTTGTACTCTGGTCTCACAAGCAGCCAAATAAAGATTCTTGGCACTTAGAAACAGACTCAACTGACATAAACAGTTTCAACCGACAGTGACCAACGACCGAGTCCTGAAGAAAGAAATACCCGATGGGTTGAAGAAGGACTCCTCTGCTTCCTGCAGTCATCTCCTGAGGTAGGTGAGTTACTTCGAAGTGGCTGTGACGGGCGTAAGTGTGTAGAAGTGTCATAAATGTGCAAAGTGAGAAACAATGAGACAGCAGTAAGATGCTGTGTATGTGAATGTTTCTGTGTTTAATTACATGCGGTAGTATCTGTGCGTGTGTGCGTATGCTTTTCTAATTACTAATTTATATATATATATATATATACATATATATATATATATATCAAATACATTCTTTCATACTGCTAATTTAATTAAGTAACTAACTTTCGTGAAACTTGATAAGTTTATGTATCATAAATTAGTCTTATGTCCTGAACAATATTCACATGTTATTGTCAAGCTAGAATTTTATCTTATGCACTTCTTGTACTATAGTGGAAACATGGGCCCAGAGTGGATATTAGGTGCTGGGCTAATATGTATCAGAATATAAAATTCGCAGCAAGCGTGTACAACTCAGCGTGGTGTAGGGGAGAGGAAGGAGTTCGAAGTTGTATAATAGCAATAGCGTCGGCACCCGTGAAAGTTATTGCAGTCCTGATTGTCGCATCACGCGCACAGGACCAGAGGACGGCGGAGCACGCCATTGAACGCTCATTGTGATACTACCCACAAAAATTCAAAATTATAAGGTGAACTTTAAAGATTTCATTTTAAACCAAATGACTGCCCCTCAGGTCACTGATTGATCTACTGTTATAATTAATAACTGTGCATTCACTGAATATAGTTCGATTTTTGTATGCTTCATCCAGTTTTAACAGCTTTTTATTCACAGTTTGAGGAAGGACGATAAAAATCTCTCATGTCTAGAGCCTTACCTTGAAAAATAAGATAAGGTTCTATATAATAGGTTACTAACCTTTTTAGGCCTATGCACCCCTTTCCGAAGAAATAACTTTTCAGAAATTAAAATATGTTAGCAACATTGGTGCGTTTTTCACAGTTCTATCATCAACAATCTATTATGAAAAACATATTATTAATTAGAGAGCTAAGCTCAGTGTAATGACTCT
This sequence comes from Vandiemenella viatica, assembly GCA_031002005.1. Lineage (NCBI taxonomy): Eukaryota > Metazoa > Arthropoda > Insecta > Orthoptera > Morabidae > Vandiemenella > Vandiemenella viatica. The sequence continues at coordinate 12,289,999 of JARYHS010013631.1, read as the reverse complement.
AATTTTTCGATATTTGATGCACTGAGCTATCTTAAATCGTTGTGACCGGCTGTTGCCAATCTGGATCTTTTCTTACATAGTTGATTGTAAAAAAAATCTGGTTTTGGGAATGCAACTAAAAACATCTTTGTGCAACCCTTCAGGGTTGCATCCCTATGCTAGATACAGCGCTGGAGATCACGGGCGGTGGTGGGTCCTCAACGTCCTCTAAATTTTGAATGGACAAGAAACGCTCCATATGATCTCTTCAACGTCCAGCGGTACAGTCCCTGTTGGAAACCACTGTTCTAGAGCATTACAACTCTCAGTCAGGTGAGAAATTCAGTTTAAAGAGCGGGTCTAAAGCACTGTTACACGTTCTTTCTTAAGGCCGATCTGAAAATGTACGACGAATGATATAATGAATTATTTTTCGAACAAATATACACTGACTTAATCAAGTTATAGAACTTTTATTGCCACTGTAAACATACAATACACAATGCAATGTTGTTGCAGGCCATGTTTCCACAGTACATATTCAAAAAAGAATAATAATCATCTTCTATATTGAGAGTACTCAGGTTAGCAGCTAGTAGAGTACCGATTAAGCTGTGGAGTACTTTATTTTGTTGCTAAAGAAGAACGTACAGGCTAATTAACAAACCATTAACTTAGTTTCCTTGGAGCATGGAATGTGAATATTTTACGTTTTTACGGCACTTTTGTGCAGTCAGTAAGTTTGTGTTTGTATTTTAAACACAACTATATCATGTTCTGATAGGCTGCACTGGGATTTGAATCCGAAAGTTTCAATACAATTGCCTTAAACACGGAGTTATTAGACTAGTACTCGGAACAGAACTTTGATTACCATTCTCCGCTCCTGCCATCATATATTACGTAATTTCTTTGTGAGACATTGACTGAATGAAAAGAATAATTGACATGTATCCCTTGCACTCCAAATTTAGTATGTTTAATGGTAGTCTTTGGAAAAAGAATGAAACGTAATTTTCGTAAACACTACATTCTTTATTTGAAACACTAAACGTGGATACTTATAAAACCACACACATGTATTGATATAAGTATGGAATTAATGGCTGGGAGACTCCAGGTGTTCGCGGGAAACTAAGTAAATCTTCGAACAGTATTTTCAAGATCTTTTTTGTTAATCCTTTAAAATGTAGATTGGATATTATTTGTAATACTTCCTATGACTACAAAAACCGCTCTCATTTATAGGGCCTAATATGCTGTGAAAGAGGGCGGCAACATAATATGTGCCAAGAAGTGCAAATCAGTAGACGGAGTTTCAATTCACCGCGTAATCTTCCTCTGTCGGGGCCAGCTAAGCTCCCATTGTAATGATACTAAGTTTGCGAGGAATGCGAACTAGAGAGCGTTCAAGCGTACTTCAAGCGATCAAAGCAAAGATTTGGCCGAGTTGAAGGCCAGTTTAATAAGCCACAGAAATTTCTGTTTAGACAGCTTTTCGATCAGGAAAACTCTCAGTCGCTTTTGAGCAACGAAATTCCGTGATGATCAGTGATATAGACCAGCGGTAGGCAACGCGCTGCCCGTGACCTCTCTCTTTGCGGCCCGTGACCGTCTTATAAAAATCATATCGAAAGCCCATATTATAAAATAATAAAATATAAATGCATAAAAGAGTGAACGCGATCTAATAGCGCTGCGAATGAACTACGCGAACAGAGCAGGACAAGTGCGAGCGGGAACGATTCCCCCACTCTCTCCTATGATTGAAACAATAAGAAAGCGTTGACAATTATCTTCTCTCGCTCGCCCGCCGTCCGTCCGCGCTGCCTGTGTCATTGAGCGAAATAAGTTATTTCATGTGTGCACGCCGCCGCCGCGGCCCTGTACCTACGATTTAGTTATTGTTCTGTGACCTACGAGTGCCTACTATTTTGTTTACAGTTCGATAAGTGTGAGATATTGATAGATCACACATAGAAAGACATTTTAATGGAGTTACAAGTTCAATTCAGTGACAGATTTGGTGATTTCGAGAAGGTTTCGAACAAACTGAAGATTTTTGCTAACCCTTTTTCATGCGATGTTGAGGATGTACCCAGTAATTTACAAATGAATGTCATTGAACTTCAATCCAATGAGAGTTTAATAAACGCCTTTTACGGGATGAATGATTTGGTCAAATTTTATGGTAGCTTGCCGTCTGATTTTGTCGAATTGAAAAAGTTTGCTCAGCAATTTATTTCAATTTTTGGAAGCACTTATTTATGCGAGCAAATTTAACAATCGTAAAAATAAATACGCTTCTTGTTTCACAGATGAACATTTGAGAGATATATTACGTATTTCAACTTCTAACATGAAAGCCGACACACACAATATTGCCAGTCAAATGCAACCTCATACGTCACACTGAATTTAATATGTAAGATCAATTTTGTAACTTTTCTTCATTTGCATTAACAAAATTTGAAAGCTGAGTTTTCGCATTTTTACTGTGTATGTGCAGCCCCGCCTTTACTTTGTTTTGCCACCTTGTGGCCTTTGCCTGCTAAAAGGTTGCCGACCGCTGATATAGACCATCAAATTTGATACCATCGTGATATAACTTATAACATTTCGTAGTTAAAAATTAATCCTACCATGACATTGGCAAAAATTGTTGTCAAGTGCATAAGCAGTTATACATTTTATAATACGGAAGATATAAAACTTTTCTGTGAGCCCTATACCGTCAGCGAAATCCTTGGCAATACATTCTTTTCCAAGAGGTGAAACGAAGAAATATATTTTATATTTTTTCTGCGCGTGTTTCGATTTGCACTATTCTCAGAACTAATAGCTTAAGTCTTCCTTTACGACTTCTTAATGCTGTGAACGGTGCAATGAGGATACAACAAAAGACAGGACTATTTATCTTAGTACTGGTATAAAAGTTATGAAGAACCGAAGCAGCGAGTGACTTTTTAGATGAAGATTCGTACTTAATTTTGTTGATCCAAGCATATTTAAGAGTCGGAAAGTGGATTTTTCTTAAACATGACTTTCGCCTGTTTTCGGAGTGAATGGCCCAGGTATTCCTTTCAGTGAGGTAGGCTTGCGGGGTGTGTGGAGGCGTCCCGGCCAGCTCGTGCGGCGTGGCTGTGAGGAAGCGGGATTACTCGTAAGCCCTCCCCACGGGCTCTTTGAACGCAGTCGCCTTCGCGCTGATTCAATTCAGTAAATTCGCTCATTAGTGAAATGAGCTCCAACAACATTCCGGCCGTAAAAGTCTCATCTCGCCGTCGTCTGCGTTTTATTAACATTTCAAAGAGTTTGTGACCGCCCGTGAAAACGACAATCTGAACCGCCTTGCTTGTGCGAGGACTAATTAGGTACCTTACTCATTGGCTGCAGCAACGCTCACATTTCCGGGTAGCATTTTTATTACGGAAGAAGGCATTTATCTTGAAATAACCGAGCGCGAATTGTTCTGAGCGAACAAGTGAAATAATCTCCCTGCACAGTATTAGCGGCACGGTTAGCATCAAAATTCCTCCTGCTTAGGCCAGAACGAGTAAACTATCATTCCTTTTACCGTTCTGCGAAGAGCTGTCGCGACAACGAAATAGCATCTGTTTCCATCTGTTTGACGGGACGTTAATGTTTCTAAAACCTTGTTTACTTTTCTTAAACTAATGACTCGTACATTTATTTAAAATAATGGAAATGATTCATTAATAATAATTAAGTTTGTGTTCTTTTATTGTGTGAAGTGGATCTGAATTAATGAATCAGACTTTCAAGCTAGACTGATTCTGATAAAGAGAAATTAATATGTCCTGCTGTGCCAAATACCATATTTTGGGTTGATATCAGTTAGTGAAATTGTTATCAAGTAAAAAATAATGTTAAAATCATTCAGTTTTTAAAAGTAAATTATTTACATTCTCGTTTGCAATAGAGGAATTTTTTTTTTTTCTGAAAACCTTTTCAAGTGCTCCTGATTGGTATCCCATGGGGGTATGTGACTCTAATCTTCATTTGGGAACAGTAGAATTTTGTTTCTATGCAGAAAAACTTTATATCTATATATATAAAGATGAATGTATGTATGTTTGTTTGTTTGTTAGTTTGTTTGTTCTTCATACAAATCCACAGTTTTCATCCGATCTCGATGAAACTATGTACACTTATCCTTTGAATCAAGGAGCAAAATACTGTCTACATTTGGTTGTATAAATAGTACATGTTGTCTTATAATTTTGAAAAATTACTGAACGGTGATAGACAGAAGCGTAGAATGTGTAGGTCTCTGTACTACCTTTCCATACAGCGATCTGGTAGCTTAGTGATTAAAGCGCCCGCTTACTGATGTGCTGGAGTGTGGTTTCCGGTTCAAAACTTCGTAGAGGCAAACATTTTAAAAAATTGTTTTTGATCGTATGAGTCACGCCTGGACCGTCGGTTGTTCGAATTGAATGTTAAATAACCATATTGTGCACCAAATTCCTGGGTTAAATCCAAAGCTCTCCGCGGAACGTTTGGAGTAAGGGCATGCGAGCACTCTTTACGATGATTCGTCCGTCGGATGATTTCCTGACGGACCATCCATTTTTATTTCGGAAGAGTAGGCCTCAATGTGCCTGCATATTCACCTTTTCCCTTCTTTCACCTCTCATCCATAACACAAATAACACTCATATGAACATTGTAAAAATGGAAAACGCCACGGGATACCACGCCAGTACATCTTCCTGACGTTGCCATGGAACGGTATACATCCTCCAAAACCGGGAAAGGCATTCATCGAAGAAGATAAAACGCAAATTAGAAACGAATTTTGAGTTTCACACTAGTACCATCCACAGCACATTCTCGAAGTTATAACGGTAAGGAACTAACAACCACCACATCTAAAAGGCAGGTACGATGTCACAATGAAAACCTTCAACAGACCTGAAAATGGATTCCTGTGGCCGAAATCCTCAAACGGGAAGAAAGCAAAAAAAATGTCAAGGGACCAATGCGAATACTGTTAGACGCAGTCTTCTAAGGTAGGCTAATGGAATATTTAGAATTTTTCATTATTTCCCGAAATACAAACCGTAAGAAGACATAGACGCTATCCTTTTTCCCCTTTGAAAATTATTCTGATTTAAACATCCGATTGTTGTCGTTCCATAAAGTTCCAAGTATAAAATAATAGTTATCTTGAGAATACTATGTAGTGCGGAACAGGTTCTGGGAAATAGTGTTAACATCACTTCAGTGATTTTTAGAGATTATTCAACTATTCATTTACTTTTTGTCGAGAATATTGTAGCCGCAGATAGAATAGTTTTTTCCCCAACTTTAGAAAAGCGTTAGAGAAGGAAGAGTATGGATAATAAGAACCAGTGGTGGTAAACCTTTTTATTTGTTACCCAAATTACAGCCCAATACTTATTCGCAATACACAATAGTCAAATCAAATCTATTGCATGAACATGAGTGTACTGAAGGAGCCTCATTTTTTTTTACGTATAATGAAATAGCAATTACCTGTAAAACATCAAGATTCTTTTAATGTTCTTGCGATTGCAATAGTGGCCTCACCTTAATCACAACAATATTCATAATGTGTTTGCGCAAATTTCACATTTTTCTGATAAAGGAAAATTGCTGAACGAATAAAAGTATAATTGAACTAAAAGATTTTTACGTTTATAGATTAATTTGTAAATTGTTGCTGTGAATAACAATATTACCAGTTACCTACATGTATTTCATACAAAAACTTCATTATTAATTCATCTATAATAAATTAATTAAAATGTGTAAAAATGTTTTGCCAGAATATGTTGCTCTAAGATCCCCGTAGAGCGGTAATTATAGCAATTTATATTTTAAAACGAAGTTAATTATGTGTTATTTCTCATGGTCAACAAGACATTAAAAAAATATAATTTAGGTCTGCTACCTGAGTGAACTCTTCATCAGCTATGAACCTAATTACATGGTTATCATTGACTATATAAACAACTATATTGCGAGTGCCATGCCTACCGCATTTCCTCTTGTGACTATTTTTTATTCATTTAAGATAAACGTCAGGGGAGCTCAGTAGTATAGACGGTAATATTTATTCAAGTGAATAAGAAATGTGTAGCATTAACTACACTGACTTATACTACATTGAATGGGGGCCTTCTAAATGTACAAAAATATTAAAACAAATACCCGGATTAATGTCTCCCCATAAAGCGCAAGAAGTAAGGCAAACAGCTGTAATGAAATGCAGAAATTTCTAAATACCAAAATATTCGCATTGAAAGTTCTGTTTTCCCTCATAAATACCTCTCCTTGTAAGTGTTTTTTAATGTAAAGAGTCAGTGGTAAGTCTTGCACAGAACTAGCCCCAGAAATAAATCTAGAAGTACTAAAGTTAAAGGGGTTGGCGCGTGGGCGGTTACCTGTAATGAGGATTTAAAATTCCCTCGCAGGTACGAAGGAAGCCCCATATATAACGCTTACAAACGGCGGAGTGGCTGACAAATTGGCTGGGAGTGCGCCACGGGGCACTAGACCAGGCGTGATAAGTCACCAGGTAATCCGTCTTAAGAGCGTAATGGCATCATATAGACCTGTTGCAGGGTCACACTTATAAATATATTCCCGGAAGGTGGCGGGGATTGCGCACAACGAGCCGGCTCCCTAAAAGCTTTCGGTAATGAACCTGGCCCGTATTAATAAATAAACAGAGCCACCCGAACGCGCCAGCGACTTCTTCCTCAACCTGTAGTCTCTGCCTACCTACTCAGCGACAAACTCCTTATACTTTAGTAATGTACACACTTTAACAATAAATTTGGCCGCAACTGTTTCTTTGGATGACATTGATGTCAGATTGTGCAAAATAAGAGTGATAGAATTTTTCAGCGGCGGCCAAATTTGCTGTCAAAGTGTGTACTCAATGTTACATTTCACCGACAAGACTGTGTTGTGCAAGTATGATATACGTAGAAAATATGCGCTATTAAATTTCGTTAGCTCTCCACATATCGTCATACACTGTTTCGACAACATTTACTTTCTTCGCACTCAGCAAATAGAATGTTAGATTGTTTCAAAACGTTTTGTTTCTTAATTTTAAGTGATATTCGAGATCCTTTATTGCGTTTTCAGTATTGAGGGCAATAATAAATCGATCAGACTTTACGAATCCACGCACTGCTTCTATTTTTGTTTCATTAATTTTTATATAAAAAACGAGATTCAAAATCCTTACAAAAGGCCTATTTTTAGTTTTTTAACTACCTCGGCAGCAGCGAGACACGATAAAAGAGATGTTTGTTATTACATAGGCAGAACATAGTGAATAGTGGTGGTATCTAATATTATAATAAGTAACTCTGGATCATCTATGACGTCGTCTGTCAGGCCATGGCGTCACTCTATGACGTCGCACTATGACGTTACGCTTTACGCCTTTTTTTCTACGTTATGCACGTTATTTAATAACATTTCTAAGCATCCGCGAATAAATTAACTGATGGGAAACTATAATAAAAGTATATATTGCGTTTAAATCGACATATCAATCATTAAACATCATTTTACTTAATGTTCTTTTGATATATAGAAGTATTCCAAAAATTCTTAGTCCATAGGTATGTAAGATATAAGCTTTAAATTTCAAGCATCAATGATAGCGAAAGGTTTGATTAGATTGTTACTTAGCATTGGTCAGAATTACAACTGGCATTTGATGTTACAGCAGAGGGCATGAATAATTTAGTTTTTTTTTAAAAAAAAAAACAATATTATTGAAATTATTAAATCGTTTGAACGGAAATAGTTGCTCATTGATCGCGATCTGTGCAGCCTAGACAATTAAAACAAATGTTACGGCTTAATGTAAGTTTGTACGATTTATTTTAATTTTCTTTGCTTTCACTCAGCAATATTACTGAGACTATTATTTCAGCAACATGTAACTGTGTCAGGGTTTTTGAGCAGTCACTGGGACTGATCTGAAAACTGTTGCTAACGTTCGTTGGGTGATATTATTTAATATATGTTGCTCTTAGAGTTGTAAAATTTTGTGTGTAATTTTTTCCATATTTATGTTTTTGATGGCTCTGATAGCAACATATTCCCGAATAATATCGTTAAAAGAACGTATGTATGGTCATTATACAGGGCGTTCGCCGGAAAACGCTACCCTCCCAGTCTGTTGCCGTCGGCAACTTGCTCGGTCAGTCGTGCCAGCAGTTTCCGCCACACGGCACCGTGAATCACCGCACTGTTTAACACCTCCGCTGCCCCAACAGTGCAGTGCAGTGACCCTTACATTGTTAAGAACGGTTTCTTTGCATTGTAGATAGTTTGTGACTTCAGTCTCTTATTAATCAGTGTTGTGAATAAACGTTTCTTTGCGGTTTGGCTGGTTTGGGGCTTCATACTCTTATTAATCTGTACCGTGTTTGAGTGTGAGTAAAATTATGGTACGTTACAGTTTGCAACAAAGAATATTTCTCTACGATACATATGTGAAGAAGAAGTCGTTTAAAAAGTGTCGCAGTAAATTTCGTCGCGAATTTCCTGGCGCTTTACTGCCAGCTAAATCAACAATTCTGCGTCTGGTTAAAAAAGTAAGAGAAACGGGTTCATTTTTTAATAAAAAGAGACTGTCGGTCAACCGTATTCTCACAGAGGAGAAAATTGACGATATCGATTTTCGACTAGAACAGTCACCCAAAAAATCATTAAGTCAGTTAGGGCAGCGTGTGTCTCGAAATATGTTCAGAAGATGTGAAATGTGCATTACACAAGAGGGTCAACACTTCCAGCATCTTTTATAAGGTAAGCTAATGAATTACGTCACATTTAAATGCTTAGCACATACAAGTTTATGAAGCGTAATTATTATGAAATAGTCCGCGGCCGACGGTCGAACAATGCCGGAAGATGAGCGCTCGCTCGCCGGGAGCAGTTTTTTCCTTGTAGCGCTAACAGTGGGTTGCGTTTCCCGGCGAACGCCCTGTACTTCGCTATAAGGCTTCTCCCAGTCGCTCGCGGTATAAGCGTTACGGCACTTTTTAAGAGATGTTTGTAAGGTATGTATATGTTCTACAGCTCTAAGAGCAACCCACATTAAACAATATAATCTATCTAACGTGTTTAACAATTTTCAGACCAAAAGGACAATTTCTTTATGAGTCCGAGTGATTAGGCTAGAGCCCATATTTATATGGCGATGCATTATTACCACTAAAATGCGATACAGTACATGTATTACGAGGGTGAGTCAAATGAAAACCTTAAATTTGTAATAAAAATCGAAATTTCGCGCCGTTATCCTGTTAGTTGGTAAGCGTGCTACAAGCAGCGTGCAAAATGGCCTGTAGTTGGCAGCATAGTGCAGATGCACAAATGCCATCGCAGTATCAGTATAAAGATGGCTGCCCCACTTGAGACTTGCACCAGGGAAGAACAGCGTTCTGTTATTCGGTTTTTGAGTAGTGAAGGTGTGAAACCTATTGAAATGCATCGTAGAATGAAGGTTCAGTACGGTGATGCATGTTTGTCACAGCAGCAAGTCTACGAATGGAGTAGGAAGTTCGCAAATGGTGTGACTTCAGTGGAAGATGCTCCTCGTCCAGGTCAGGCACAACGAGTTGTGACTCCACAGAACATTGCGGCAGTTGAAGCCATAGTGATGGAAAACCGCCGAGTGACACTGAATGACGTTGCAGCATGTTTAAAGATTAGTAATGGTTCAGCACACCACATTGTACATGATGTGCTCCAGTTTCACAAAGATGGGTGCCACGGCAGCTGACTCCTCAAATGAGAGAACGACGTGTTGATGCTTCTGAAGAACTTCTTCGGCGCTTTGAACGAGAAAGTGATTGCTTCCTTGGAAGAATCGTTACTGGGGACGAAACCTGGGTTCACTTCCACCAACCGGAAACGAAGAGAGCGAGCAAGGAATGGCGCCATTCCTCATCACCAAAACCAAAGAAGTTTCGAACAGAACCATCAACAGGGAAGGTTATGCTGACTCTCTTTTGGGACGAAAAAGGCGTCATTTTGGAGCATTACATGCCTTGAGGGACCACTGTCACCAGTGCATCATACACAGATCTCCTAAAAAATCATTTTCGGCCTGCAATCAAATCAAAGCGACGTGGATTGCTGTCATCAGGTGTCCTTTTCAACATGACAATGCAAGGCCCCACACTGCCCGTACAACAGTTGCAACAATCACAGACCTGCATTTTGAGTGTCTTCCTCATCCACCATACTCACCAGATCTTGCCCCAAGTGATTTCCATATATTTGGACCACTCAAAGAAGTAATGGGAGGAAAGAAGTTCTGTTTTGATGAAGAGGTACGCCACGCGGTGCATGAGTGGTTGAGCGGACTACCAAAAGAATTTTTTTCTAAAGGAATTTATGCACTTTGTAAGCGCTGGATGACTTGTATTGAGCGTGGGGCAGATTATGTTGAAAAGTGATACAGCTTTGTACCACTTCTGCACAATAAATAATATATTAAAAAAATATTTAAGTTTTTCATCGTAATCTCGTAATATGCGTGAGATTGAAGTATTGTTTTTTTTTTTCTGGCGGCAAGTTTAGCGTAGGTTGAAATGCAACTTGGACCCGATTGAAAACCGAAACCTTTTGCTACAGCGCAAGGCGAGAGGAATTACATTGAATTTTATATTATAACAATTCTAATTAGTTAAGCAATTACTAACAAATGAATTGTCAGTAAACTGAGAGAAAAATATGTATTTTGTATAAATTGGTATATTAATTATTAGTTGCTTTTTACTGAAATTATTACCTAGTTTGAATGAAAGAAGTTCAAAATTGATCGCGATCTATGCGGCCTACACCACAATTAAATATTACGTCGCGTAGCGTAAGTTGTTAAGATTTATTTTTAGCATCTCCGTTTTCACTGGGGTTATTATTTCAGTCGCATTTAAGCTGTGTCAGCTTTTAAAAAAATCGATCTTCATCACAGGTAACAAGAAGAAAGTTATAAGAACCCGTGAAGATTTTGGATCAAATTTATATCGCGATGCATGATGACACTGACATGCGATACAGGGAATCTATTAATTCGCGTGTGGTTTAAGCTTTGCTTTTGTAGCGGCAATATTAGTGGAGTTGTGGTTATGCTGATATGCATCCTGGACCAAGGACGATAAAGTACAATGAGCTTTATTTTATAACAATTCTATTTAATAAATCAACTACAGAGAAATAAATTACCATAATACTAAGTCAAACCCGTAATTTTTGACGGGCTTTGGGGCTAGTATAATATAAAAGTTGGTCAGCTAAAAGTTACTTGCTGTGCTATTGATAAAAGTATGTAAACGTGTATAATATTTACTCATTTATCATAAAGTTAAAATATTTACCAACATTTCTGATTTACTAGGTACTGATTTAAACGGGGTTCGTTAAATAACTGCCGTAAATTTTAATAGTTTTATGTAATAACTGTTATTCCTATAAAGAAGATAAACTCGTGTTTATGTACCTTCAAAATTTTTGTTAAATTAGGATTTAAGAATATTCGTAACATTAATCTTACAGTTAACAAAAGAAGTTACGTGTAACATTGTTAATTGAAACCATTTCTTTCGAAATTATGAGGGTTAATTAACCATTCCATTCGCCACAGTCATCATCATAATATTCGTCTTCTGGCAACGCTGCATCTTAAAACAAAGATAACGATTGATCCCTTCAGGAAGTTCTCAGTAGCTTTTCTTTTGTTTTTCTTCTTTCGTATTTAAACCATGCTGTCGCCGAGGCAATTAAGACTTTGACAATGGACTTTTAAAAAAAGCATCCCGTCATTCACCTGAAATGATTTCGGGAAACCATATAAATTTAGATCTGGATGGCTATACGGGAATTCGAACCCGCGTCCTCCTGACTGCCAGGGCCTAGCATTATAGGTCACCCACCAGGCCCGGTTCTTCAGGTGCTCAAAACTGCGTTACGAAGGTCGGGGTGGAGTATCTCTGGTATTCAGCTTTTTCTATAAATCCGTGATTGTGGTCTGGCTGTTGAAGCAGTTTCCTGGTCCATTGCGTCCGGCTTTAGGGCTTCTGAAACCAAGAGTGGGTCTCTCCTCATCAGCGTGTCCTATTACACAGTAACAGCTATTTGTTGTACAATCTGTAAAATCATAGTTTGATTCCGCCCTGAACATGAGTGATATTACCTTTTCCATGTTTGCCCCGGTGACAGTACGAATTGGAGAAATGAGCCACCCTCACTTAGATTACTACATTACTCGAGCAGCATGAAAATGGATGCGAATACAGGGCGTCACGCTGTATCCAGAGGGCGGAATGACATTGCTGTAAATCCCTGCAAATCTAGCTGCGACACTTGTCACAAATCTCGGTTTGTGGTATATGCTACGAACCTAAACCAAGAGTCAGAGACAAGCTACAGCAAGTGTGCACAGTTCATAGCTGTGATCGATCACTGCAAATGACACCTGGGGCCTCACTATACAGAAATAACTGAAGACTCATCGAAGTCGCTATCGCAGTGTGAAGTGTGAAAATTGTTCGTCACCTGAACAAACGTACCAGTCGATGGCGTTTCTCGCATTTAGGAGCTTTTTTTTGCCAGTACACAGTATTTTACAAACGGATAGTGAAGGAAAATAATTTTTAATTACTAAATATGATAAAATTAATCGACCGTTACTGTCTTACAGTGTGTGGATGAAATGTTCAAATCATCCACAGTTATGTTTTTAAGATCCCGTCTCATAGAAATTACCATCAAATTTATTTTTTCTATCGAGATGGAAACAATTTATATATATATATATATATATTAAGTTTTAAGAATAATATACAATAACCTGCAATATAGCTAATAAGATGAAACTTGTACTGCTATTATCCAAGATATACAGTTGATAACAATTACCCTGTATGTACCATTAATCAACTTCGGTTCAGATCATTACAGCCCCGTGCTTGTGCGCAGTGCTATACTCGAAGTAAGTTGGTTGGTGCCTCGATGACATTGGCACTTGTCCAGTAGGGTAGCAGAGGTGGTAGTACACGATTTATAATCACGAAACTGGTCCCTAAGTTCTGCATTAAATTTTAATCTCCACAGTGCATATGCTGTGAGGGCATACCGCATTGTCCCCCCGAACGCAGACGTAAAACTTAGCGACTCACTGGTTTCTTGCAAAAGAGTGGACGTGAAAGCTTCGATTTTCACCGACACGTGTATTTCAGCTTCATATAGACACAACAGTCAGAACATCACATTAGTCGTGTCACAGACATCTTGATTCATACAAGAACAGTTAGAAATAACTGCCATCCTGCCTCTGTAACTAGGTCAGGTTCGCCTATTTCAGAAGGATTCAAACAAAATTCGGGTTGTAGACCATACATTTAATTAATTGCGGTGTAGCACTTGACCTGGTGATAATTTCCCTAAGCACCTATATTCTCCTCTTCATGATTTTTCATTTTTTTTTTTTTTTTTAAATATTGCAATACCACCACCCAACGACTATTTCTCTTTACTAATTTTAATTTTTGTGATCGATAATTCATCATTTCCCTTGGGAATTGGTCCCACTACCTTACTCTCTTACCTGAAAATAAAATTTTCCCTCTTCCTTACGCTTTAAATTAAATGCCAACGTAGGTCATTGTCATCTCTTTGGCTCCATAAACAAAACCTAATTCTTCTATAAATATACAGCTAAGCCTCATCACCAATATATGCCATGACAAAAGTTTTTTTAATCTTCCCTGATTTCTAAGCTACATTTCATTATCATCCTTTCAAAAAAATAAAGGATTTTTAAATTTTTCCTACCGGCTGCCCAATATGTTCTGGCTGACTTTACTATAAAATGCTATGACAAGGCATAGCATGTAGCACCTCACACACCCCACAAACATAAAAAACATATTATTTCTTTCATCTGTTTACTGAATCACGTCCATTCATTTACCGTCATTCCATGTTGACCTATCCAGCTAGATATCCTGACTGTATCCCAATGTAACTGTTTACTGTCCTCTCCCGGTGAAATCGTATTATGTTTCATTATGTCATCATCAAACAACGTAGCTTTCGTATGCCTCCAACACAATCGTTCATTAGAATAATGAACAGTAATAGCCCCAATGCACTACCCTGCAGCACCCGCATTTTCACGTAGGTACATCAGCTTTGATATTGTGTTTCCTGCCCTAAATCTTTGTTTACTACCTGCGAAAATTTCGTCAGGTCAATGAGTCATTTTTTTCATTCAATGCAATGGCTTTTACTTTATTTACATCCAAATTTACGTATGCCCTCTCTGTCAAACACCTCCGAGAGATACAGTGTTATGCTATCAACTTGACCTTCGTTGTCCATTTCATTCGAAATTTCTAGCACGTTAGCCCCTAACTGAGATTTGCTTGAATATTCGTGCCTAAACACTTGCTGTCTTTTTTTTTTTAATTTATTTCCTCACACTCATTTCTCCACCAACTTACCGACCACTTATGAACCCATTTGTCTCAACTCATTTATGGGCTGGTTCTACTGTAGCAATTTCCAGTTACCTGGTAAATAGCAACTCTTCAGACTAAATCCCAATAACATTTCGAGGTACGGTACAATATAATATCCCTTATCATTCATACAGCTGAAGTAACACCCACACCCATAACATTCTTCATAAAACAGTCTTTGGATTTCCTCTTTGCAACTATTAATTCCTATCATCGAGCGTGGTGGGTGAGTGGTAACGCTCTGGTCTCTCATTCAGGAGGATGCGTTTAAAATCGCCATCAGGCCCTCCAGATTTTAGTTGTCCATGGTTTCCAGAAATCACTCCAGCCCGGTACCGGGATGATAACTACAAATATTCACTGCCGAATTCCATCTCATTTCTTGCTTCCAGTCCCTTATCGACTCTGATGACGTCGTAATGCTGTAACCGAGTTTGGTGAGTAAGCGGTAACGCTCTGGCCTCGCAATCGGGAGTACTGAGCTTCAGATCCCCGTCAGACCATCCATATTTCGGTATCCCAAAATTACTCCAGGCGAATGCCTGGATTTTTCCTTCAAAACGGCTATGGCTGAATATCTTGCCCCCAATTTACTCCTGTCTGTAATTACCACGATGCATACGAGGCCTAAAGCAATAATAATAAAAATAAGTGTTGTTGCTCTATTTGGAATCCGTATAAGGAATGGTCAAGCGAAAATATATCGCAAAATTTGTATAGGACCTTGCCTCCTGTTAACAGTATTTCCAATCTGATTAACATGTTGGTGTGTGTAGTCTGGTTCGAAAGACATGGAAAATTTATTACAAAATGATGATCACCGCTTCCAAGTACTCTTCTTTTCCTACGAACACCTACCCGCTACCGAGCGTAGGCGGCTACCACGGTCGATGTTTACCTCTTCACTAAGGGGGCCGCCACGCTTAACGTCCCCATCCGAAGTACGAATCGATGGCAGCGATACAGCAATGCTTCCGTTGCCAATGCAGGGGCACCAAGCCTCGGACTGCAACAAAAAAGTGTGTTGCATCCGCTGCGGCGGTAACCACAGCAACCTGGTATGCTCACGTCCGCGAGAAGCAACGCCGACATGTGCTAACTGTGGTTCTGACCACGCCGCTAGCTACGGGGGATGTCCTGTGAAGAGAAAGCTCTAAGCTGCCATCGGAGGACTTCAATATAAACCCAGCCACATCCAACCAGCCGAAGGACCGGGCAGCCCACAGAAAAAAAAAAAAAAAAAAAAAAAAAATACATCAAGCCGCAGTAAAAACCATCCGCCGACCGACAAAACTGACCATCACGTGCAACAATGCTGCAACCACGAGACAAATCGAGAAAAATCAGTTGAGGGAAATCATCCAGTTGCTAACGCAGGATGATCCCCAACTGACCATACAAACCCAGTAGGGGTGTCCATAGCCATTTTCCCCCATATTTGAAAATAAAATGTGTCCCCAAAACAACACCCAACTGACACCTAGAAGTTATACTACCAAAGGTAGTGGTACTTCAACAACAGTCGTTGAGGCTGCAAAAAAAAAAAAAAAAAAAAAAAAAAAAAAAAAAAAAAAAAAAAAAATAAATAAATAATAAGAAAAATAAATAAATAAAATCTCCAACAGTGTGGCGTGCTTATGCTTTCTCTCTATACGCATTGCGGACAGGTTTAGGATTTAACTCAAGACTTTGGTGCACAACCTGGTGATAAGGAACTGTGCACCACCACCTCTCCTAGTCTGCTGGCTAAGTACAGAAAACGAAAATGTCTTCCACAACCAATACTGGCACCAGGTAACCCCGTGTCAGGCGTCGAACATCGTGGTGCCTAAACTAACGGGGGGACTTCCTAAGCGCTAGACGTTCAAAATATTGCTTCTTCTGAAGTAAACAAAGTTAAACAAAATGATGCATGTCAAATGATAAACGGATGCGAGAGGTTTTTTCTCTTCACATTTGCAATCAGGAAATGGAATATTCGAAGCAAAGCTAAATAATTGTGAATTCACCGACTTCCATTCGTTCACTTAAATAACCATTGAGAATGTGTTCCCAAATGCAAATTTTCTCATATGTTGGTCAGTTTCTTAACGGATGTAACAACATGTATTGTCGAATGACGTTAATAAAATAGGTTTCTGCCTATTCGCCTGGCCGTCAATGAATGTAATTGAGAGATTCCATTCAAGCTTTGATTTTACTGCCTGAGTAAGGGAAATAAAAATGTGTGCGTTTGCCAAGCCGCGGGAAATTAATGCGGTAGCTACATTACGAAATGCTTATTCAGCTGTTTAACCAAAGGATAAAAGAAAACGTACGTGTAATATAATCTGAATCAGCACGTTGAGATTCTCGTAGTTTTTTTTCCCCAACAGTGATTTTTTTACTTAAAAAAATCCGTTAGATCTAACGGGAAACGATAAATTCCAACATTTCCTATACAGGTATGCAGGAATTATGACTACACCAGTAGTTGACAACAGAAGGTTTTCAAACATAATCTGTTTTATCAGAAAGTGTGACGTGTTAGGTTCTGAAACATTGCCGCTTCCTTCATACTGAATTATATGAGGCAGAATGACGCTTGGTTAGCGTTAGCGTTAGCGTTATGGATATCTTTGAGTTTGATTTGTGGCATTATCAGACAGAAGTAGTAAACAAAAGAGATAATTCGGTTGTAATCAAAGCTACAGAAGGTTCTCCTCTGTTTAAAGTCGCAAAGAAAACGGAGTATTCAGTGCGCTAACGAAATATTTGACACGTTTTATTAATGCTGTATTGATGAAATATGGTGGAGATTTCTTCATGCATGATAGACAACATTACTTCGTTTAGGAATTGCTTATTATATTAATTACGAGCCACATTATATTAAATCAGAAGGGAAATAACTGAAAAAATAGATTTTTATATCCACGTTTAAAAATGTTGTTATGATATGAAGTTATTTTCGCAGATATTTGTTTTAATTACAAGAATGAAAGAAATATATTTCAGCCATACTTTATTTTATTTATAAAATGTCTTGCCTCATGGATTGTAATTAAAGTGGGAGATTAGAACCGGTTATAGGCTCAAATTCCGAGGTAGAATGAAATCACATAACTATTAAAAACTCTTATACTGGGTTTAATTTGATGTAAGTTTCACACTATTCGTTGGAAAATATGTAATTTTTATAGAACGTTTTACTGTCAGCACTGATTTAATGACCATCAAATTAAGGTTATGTTTCCTTTTGCAGATCTTGAAAATATGACAAATGTTTTGTTGGATAAAAGCAGTGAGAAGAGCTGGGGGAAGAATGTAGAAGATGGATGTGCTAGGTTACCGGCATTAGGTTTTCTGAAAACATGGTGTTTGAAGATCGGTGGATAAGGTAACATTTTCTGGAAAATATACTAATAATTATAGGAAGTTTACAAAATGTTCACTCTAAACATTCTTCCTAATTATTAAAACTAATTCTACATAAAATAATAAAGAATTTACTATTGACCAGTTGCTTGTTTTCTATATATTCTAATGCAAGCAAACCATTGCGGGCCAATAAATCCCACGGTAGTCTCTCTCTCTTTTTTTTTTTTTTTTTTTTAAACGAGAAACAACAAGAAACAGCAAAAAACTTAATGACTTGCTCGAACACAAACCGATATCTCCATCTGTTCACCGCTGATGCGTACCGTATGTTTGAATATTATGAAGTAATACGTCTCAGATAGCTTACATAGAACCAGTATGAACGAAGAAAAATATAATGGAGTGAAATCCAACTAATCATTTAGTTTTTTTTACTGACAATTATTATGTAACTGGCGAAAATATCCTACTACTGTCCCAGCAGGAGCTACAGTCGCTAACTCGTGTACTCGTACTTTAGGGCATTTGTTCCGTCGCGTCGTGATAAAGCATACGTAACATTATCACAAGTATTTTAAACGAACGGCTGTGTTCAAAAGCTGAATCATAAAGAATAATGGTAATGCCCAATGTGCTCTGCCCTATTTAGTTTATTATCAAAATATTATGCCAAGATATTTACACTTCAAGCCTTCAACAAGTAATTCTGACCCCATCTTATAGCCATAAACAATCTTTAGTTTTTTATCTGTGTACCTAATGAGATGACTCTTATTGGCATTTATTTTCATTCCATGTTGATCTACCCATTTGGATATTATATCCTGGTCACCCTGTAGCTGTTCACAGTCTTCTCGTGTTTTAATCCTATTATATACCATTATGTAATCTGCAAACAATATAAATGCTGACTGTTAACTATCAACACAGTGATTCTTTACCATAATGAATAGCAACGGTCTCAATAAACTACCCTGTAACACTCCCATGTTAACTTCCACCTCTTTCCTACTCTAACACTTTTATTTCTGACTTTTAAGAATTCCTCTATCCAGCAAGTAACTTTTGCAACAAATCCAATAGTTTTCAGTTTATTTTATAGCTCACTTTGTCCAATTCATCTGAAATATCTTGCATATATTCCACCATCTGAGATTCACATGAATATGCTTGCCTAAAGCCATGTTGTCGATCTGCAAACCAGTTTCTTTCCTTACAGACATTACTGATGTAGTTGCATATCAATCTCTACGTCATTTTGCCTATCACTGATGTCAAACTAATCGGCCTCTAATTTTCAACCATATTTGTCACCCCCCCCCCCATATTTCCCCCTCTTTTCCAGTCCTGTGGTAAGCAGCAAGACTCCAGACTCTTTTGAAATCCTATGTCAACGTAACGTACAATATTGCATCCCACAGTCTTTAATACATCTGAAGTAATCTTATCTACACCAGCCCCTTTGCATAGTTTTGGTTTTCTCAGTCCCTTGATAATTTCCTGAGAATCTATTTAAAATTTTCCTCGTTCATACTTATAGGAAACTATCCTCGGATTTATTCCCACCCGTCACAGGATGATAGTCCCTAGTGGTCTCATTAAACCACTCACTCATTATCTCTGCCATTTTAAATTCCTCAATGACTTCAACTCCATTATTGTCTACAATTGTCTAAATACCTTCTCTTAGTTTTCTAACATGATCATAGAAATTTCTAGATGAATCGTTCAGTGATTCCCCTGCACCAATAACATTTTTCATTTGCTTTTCACTTTGCTCTTGTTAATTCCTTGTTTAGTGGTTTTAAGTATTCCTTACTGCCTTCTTGTCTCACTACTCTGTTGTGTAATAATGCTACATTTTGACATCCAAAACTTACTGTTTCTATAACAAGTTTGAAAGATACCTTGTGGAGTAATACAAGGGGCAGTCAAAAAGTTCCTGTCGCTCGTCCATGAGAGATCCCCACTTCTTATGCCAACTCGTCGATGGCCATTCTTCGGTCTGATTTGATTAACTGTTTCACTTGCTCGACCATTGCTTCGTTTCTGGAGGTTGAAGGTCTCCCACTGCGACTCTCGTCTTCCAGCGATTCCTGTCCACCATTAAATCTTGAAAATTCTCGAGTTGTTGTTAGATAATCATCTCGAGCAGCTAGTTAATGAACCTACGCGGTGTCATAACGGTAGTGAAAACATTTTAGACTTGCTGGTTACCAACAGGCCATAATTATTCACTGACATTTCAACGACTACAGGAATAAGCGATCACAAAGCGGTAATTGCGACTATCAAATTAATGACCAAGTGAAAAAGGAAAAAAAGGGCGGATTGTATACAGATTCAGTAAGGCCTTGAAGGAGTGTTTTAGAACCTACCTGAGGAATAATTACCATAACTTAAAGTCAACAAAGGACACCGTTGAAGAGATGTGGCATCGATTTATACATATAGTCAGGGAAAGTATGGAAATACATATACCGAAGCGGAAAATAAAAGGGGAGAATGATCCACCGTGGTACACAAGCGAAGTCAAAAGATTACTTAAAAAACAAAGGAAAATACACGCACGCTCAAGAAGGAAGGGGTGTCGCAGCGATTTAGAAACCTTAGCTGATTTAAGAGGACGTATTAAGAATGTAATGCGCGAGGCCTTTAACGATTTTCACTCCAACTCTCTCTCTAAGAGTCTCACAGAAAACCCAAAGAAATTTTGGTCGTATGTACGAAAAGTTAATTGTACCAACAGCAATATTCCAGCACTAATTTGTGAAGGTTCCTAGGTTCATGAAAGCCGCGATAAAGCTAACGTACTAAATACTGTATTCAAAAATTCATTTACAAATGAACATAAGGATAGTATTCCTGTTTTCCCACGCGGTGGCGAGTCGGTGATGGAATCATTACGAATAGATACTGCAGGTATCATTAAGCAATTAGAGCACCTGAAGTGGGGGAAAGCACCGGGCCCTGATGGAATTCCAGTAAGAGTATTTTCAGAGTATGAGGCGGAAATCGGGCCATTTCTGTCTGATATATTCAGTACATCATTAGAAGAGCGAAAAGTACCTTCAGACTGGAAAATCGCGCAAGTAACTCCGATTTTCAAAAAAGGTGATCGAAGTGGTCCTGAAACTATCGTCCCATATCTATAACATCTGTTTGTAGTAGAGTCATGGAGCATATTATATGCTCGAACATTATGAATTTTCTAGATGATATTAATTTGCTTACGACAAATCAACAAGGATTTTGGAAGAAAAGATCATGTGAAACACAACTGGCCCTATTTACACACGACGTAATGAAAGTTATCGATGCAGGTTCACAAGTAGATGAAATTTTTTTAGATTTCCAGAAAGCCTTTGACTCTGTGCCACACAACCGCCTTTTAGCGAAGCTTCGAGCGTACGGTATATCGGATCAGCTTTGAGAATGGATAAAGAATTTTCTAACTGGTCGGTCGCAGTATGTTTTCGTTGAAGGTGAAAGTTCTTCTAATCTAGATGTTACATCTGGTGTACCTCAAGGACGTGCAATAGGACCACTTCTTTTCTTAATTTTTATAAACTATCTCGGAGACAAAGTGAAAAGCCTTTTTAGATTGTTTGCTGATGATGTGGTTATTTATAGGGAAGTAAGAAATTTGGCCGATTGCTTAGAAATTCAGCGTGATCTGGATGTTATTTTGGCTTGGTGCGCTGAGTGGCAACTTACTCTAAATTGTAAAAAGTGCAAGACAATGAGCATAACTAACAAAAATTATCCAATTGTTCAAAAATACTAGTTAAACAATACAGTTATTGATATGGTCGATTCTATGAAATATTTAGGAGTAACAGTACAAAGGAACATGAAATGGGACATACACATTAATTCGTTAGTAGGTAGAGCAAATTCTAGGCTGCGATTCATAGGTAAAATCTTGAAAAATTGTAATGAACAAACAAGGGGTTGATCAAAAGTATAGAGAAAGTACAGAGAAGAGCCGCTCGATTCGTGACCGCTTGCTACAGTCCTTATGAAAGCGTCACAGAACTGATTACTAGACTAGGCTGGGAGTCTCTGGTAGATAGACGACATACGTTTCGTTTAAACTTATTGGTAAACATGCGTACTCCTACTTTCATTTTTGAGTGTAGTGAAATACTTCTTCCACCAACCTATTTGAGTCGGAAGGACAGGAAAGATAAAATTAGAGAAATAAGGTGCCGGACTGATTCTTATATGAATTCTTTTTTCCCTCGTACCATTAGGGATTGGAAAGCACAGCAAAGAGATTAGCTTTGGTGCTGGGCACCCTCTGCCACCCACAATTTTGTGAATTTCAGAGTATATATGTAGATGAAGATGTAGAAAACCACTCGTAAACAGCATTTTTCTTTAACGAATCGTCACCGTAAACTGTTTGTAAGGCTAACAAAGTCTCTAAAGCAGATTTCCCTAATCTGCACATGAACTTGATGTTCGCCCTTAGCTCAAACTGCGACATCGCGCCAACTGATTACCACACAGACCGAGAGTGGTGGGTGAGTGGTTAGCGCTCTTGCCTCGCATTCGGGAGGACGCCGGTTCGAATCCCCGTCCGGGCATTCACATTTGGGTGTTCCATGGTTTCCCCAAATCACTCCAGGCGAATGCGGGGATGCTTCCTTCCAAAGGCCATGCCCGAATTCCTTTCCGTTCCTTGTCCCCAGTCCCATCCAGCCTCTAATGACCTCGCCGTCGACGATTCGTAAAGCCATAACTAAAAAAAAAAAAAAAAAAAAATTAATAAATAAAAAAAAATTACCACACAGACCGACCTTCAGCTGCACTGCAGTCACACTGCCTGTTATGACCTGTTCAGACCTGTCAAACTCATAACAATTGCATCAAAAATGCCAACACTAAGACAGAATTCCGGGAACTTTTTGACTGTTCCTCGTAATTTAGCCTTGTTCGAATACTAATCCGCTGAAACAAAGAAAAAAACGTCATAAATACCATTGAATTGTTGTGACAGCCTTTTTTCCCGCACTCTCTTGATTTAAAGGTGCGTTTCCACTTGAGAGTAGTCGCGCCAGAATCTCTGGAGAGTTACTCTCAGGGAGGTGTCCATTTGAGAGTAGATTTTGGCTAGCTCTACTCTGAGAGCTGCTCGCCGGGACAGTTCTCGCAACAACTCTCAGAACAATGTCCACACGAGAGCAGTGGAGAGTAGTCAAGATGGCGGCGCACAATAGAAAAGTCGCGTGGTCTTTGACCATAGTGTTTGCTGTTACTAAAAGTGGTAAAAACTGTGCAGGAAAGGCTGCTTGATTAAGCCTTGGATAAAAAGGAGAAGTGTTTCTGGAGTCAACCATACAATGACACCGGAATTACAGATCGTAGACGCGCAACAGTTTAGGAACTTTTGTAGATTAATGAGCTGTGAAGTTAGTTTATCATAGAATCTCTCGGATCCACCATTTTCAAACAGAACACTAAAATGAGAAAATCTATATTAGTATATGAAAGCGGTATGGCTACTCTTCAATTTTTTTTTGCTTCAGGTAAATTTACTTGTTTGCATAATACGTTGTTTATATTTGATTATTTTTTAAAAAAATTACATCGCCTTGACATAATTTTTTGGGGGATTCGAATTCAGTTTCCATTACATTAAACTTACTGAAATACGTTGTGTTGGAAAGACAGTGAATTCTGGAATTACAAACTTCAGTGCATTGAAGTAAGGCTACTTACATTAATAATTTTCGTCTGCTCCAATTCCAGTTTTTTTATTTTTTATTTTTTTTTACAGTACTTGAGAGTTCTTGAAAAATGAATAAAATCTTACTTATTTTTTGAAATTCCTACTGTCATTACAACGTGTCTATAATAATTATAAACACATTGTCATGAAAATAAATGGTATGAAATTGTGTAAATGCATCGTTCATATTACGAGACTATTTCCTTCGAAACATTTTGTTTTTTAATTCTGTCACAGTAATCGGCACATTTCACACTCCACAACAATTCTCTACCTTCACACATTTTAATTAATTCCTTTGTTTCTTCTGGTGACCAATTTTTACTCATCTGGTTGCTACCTCTCGTCGAGCTCTCAACTTCTGCTCTCAGACTTTCTAACAGTGTTCGTATTCTGCGGGTTACTCTCAGACAGCAAAAGAATAACGTGTCGACTTGCGAGCAAGTCGATTATTGTCAGCTCTCAGGCAGTAGCTCGAGCTACTCTCATAGTCCAGTAACGGGGTCGTGAAAAGGGGGTCTCATAAACATTATATCACGTAGAAGATTTTTTTTATCTTGTTTATATTGGTAAGAGTATGTAGAAATCAAGTTTTCGACCTCCAACACCTTCCGAACAATTTTCTGTGGCCAAAAAACATCAAAATTTTTGTACTTTTTTCAGTTTTCGTCTGTAACGCCTTTCTGATGAGTCCTAGCAAGAAACACTCTATTTCCAATTTCAAAGAGGACAAAATTTCTTACAACTTTCGTAGTACAAACTTTTTTCTAAACTCAAACCTAAGCGAGCTACATTTCTTCGAAAATCAGACAAATTTCACACTTTTCCTAAAAGTTGGGTTTTTACCTACTTTGCCGCTCAAACCAACCTGAAACCCCTGGATATATAACTGATATATATGTGTTTCTGTATGGCTTAATATATATATATATATATATATATACTGCACTTTGATTACTGATGGTCAATTCAATAATATTATAGCACTGTTGGCCGGGTGGTCCCGAAGGATTGTTCGGCCGCCAGGTGACAGTGTTTTCGATACGGCGCGAATTGCGCCCCTTTTTGGCTATCTAACCTTACCAAGTAATCGTACCGTGCAAAGAGAACCTACAGCTTAAGGGGGAATCCAAAGCACATAATCGTTCTGGCTTACTTTATATTACACAGCAAGCTGTGGCAGAAGTGAAGGTCGGGTTAATGACCTTTGAAAATGACTTCTGAGACCGGGATTTCGATCTCCAGTCAGATACCTTAACCACTGAGCTACCAGTCCGTTCTAGTATCTGATGGTATTTTTACCAGTTTAAAAAAGGGATTTGCAAAATTGAAAATATTTTATTATGGAACTAAATTTATTTACACAGTCAAAATTAAGTCATAATAATAAAAAATTAGTCATAAATCCAGTTCTTTTCCGTTTTAATGGATTGAAACAATGTTTTCCGTTTGAATTTGTTCCGCACTTCAAGCGAACAAAATTGTGTCTGTATGAAGCATTTAAATCTCTTCAAGATACAACATAAAAAGTATTGTTCTGAACGGACGATGCCTCCCGCATAAGGTTATGTGGCATCGTAGTGAAGACCTTCGCTCCCTGGAAAATATGAAGCCTATTTGACAAGGAACTATAGATCCAACATCACAGTTCTATTTGACGGATACCGAATTGATGCTGCGCAGAGAGGAATAAAGTCATCTGAAATAGTTTGTAGATACTTCAGCAGACATCATTTTCAGTGAGGAAACAAGTGCTGCAGTGACGCAGCAAATGAGAGCAACAAGAACCGTGTAATATTGATACTAATGCAAAAACTGAAATAGGAGTCATCCAAGATCAACAGGCAAAACAAGATGCAGCTGAATTGATCGTTGACGCAGCTATTTCCCAAGCAGCAAAATTCGACAGTGTGATAATTCTAAGTGAGTATATTGCCTTTCTCATTTTGCTAATGGGCCTTGGTAACACTTACGAGTTTGAACCCACACATATCCCCTTCATCCATTCATTTGTAGGGTGTGATACAATATCGGCATATTTCGGCTATGGGAAAGAAAAATTCTGTTGCCTCATTCAATACCAACCATATCTGTAAAGTAACATGCATGCTAACTTCTCGGAACTCCTAGCCTTTAGAGACTAGCATCTAAAGATCGCGCATGAGAACAGCTCATGTCGGAACGGTACGGAAAAATTGCTTGTGGAACATTGGAAGGCTCAGTTAAGAAATCTGTCCAAAAAATCCATTTAGGCTAGCACGGTTACGACCAAAATCAGATGCGGCAACGTTTCACTCAATATGCATGTACCAACAAGTAAAGGATGGTTGAGTCGAGAAACGCACCCATTGCCATGGGGATGAAGGAAAGGTTCGTCCAGTCTTATTCCAGTTACAATAATAAACGCATTCAGGAGGACGCCGGTTCGAATCGCCGTCCGGGCATCCAGATTTGGGTTTTCCACGGTTTCCAAAAATCACTCCAGCCGAATGCCGGGATGCTTCCTTCAAAAGGCCACAGCCGAAATCCTTCCCGTTACTTGTACCCAGTCCCATGGTGCCTCTAATGACCTCGACGTCGACGAGCCATAGTGCCATAAAAAAAAACAATAATAAAAGACGCTGCGCCTAAGTTTACTCCGAAGGTTGTATCATATTCCTGCAAGAAACTTTGTACTTCACCATGCAGCTGTCGCTAATCGGGACTGCACTGTTCAGCTGCTTTCAAAAATTGCTCTGGCCTGTCTCGTGAAAACGTTCCTGAAATGAAGTAGATGAAAGAGAGGAAGAGTTACTTGACCTCGAGGAAGCATTTCCTGATGCAATGGATGAATGAGACACAATTCATTAATAAGCCGGGACAATGCAAACGGAAAAGAAATTGATTTATGACCATTTTTAACTTATTACGAATTTATTATGACTTAATAACTTTGCGCCATAACATTATGCATTCATTTTCGCTCTATTATCATCAGTAATAGAGCGATCTGGTAGCTCAATGGTTAAGGAGTCTGAGTGGATATCGAAATCCCGGTCTCAGCAGTGATTTTCAAAGGCCAATGACCCGACCTTCACCTATGTCACAGCTTGCTGTATAACATGAAGTAAGCTTGAAGGATTTTATGGTTTGGATTCCACCTTAAGCTGTAGGTTCCCTGCATCCGGTACTATTACTTGGGCACGTTAGATAGCCACAAAGACCGTATCGAAAACACTGTCACCTAGTGGATGAACAATCCTTCGGGACCTCCCGGGCAACAATGCAATATGATTATTAAATTGACCATCAGTAATCAAAGTGTAGTACATATATATACTAAGTCATACAGAAGTACATATATATCAGTTATATATACAGGGGTTTTAGGTTGTTTTGAGCGGCAAAGTAGGTAAAAATAGGAAAAGTGTGAAATTTGGCTGATTTTCGAAGAAATGTAGGTCACTTGGTTTTGAGTTTAGAAAAACGTTTATGTGACGAAAGTTGTAGGAAATTTTGTCCTCTTTCAAATTGGAAATAGAGTATTTCCTGCTAGGACTCATCAGGAAGGAGTTATAGAAGAAAAACTGAAAAAAAGTACCAAAATGTTGATTTTTTTGGCCACAGTAAATTGTGCTGTGGGTGTTGGAGGTCGAAAACTATGTCTCTGCATACTCTCACCAATATATACAAGATAAGAAAAAAAAATCTTCTACGTGATATAATGCAAATGCCAGTATTTACTCTCATGTGGACACTCACCTTAACCATTCATTCTATGACATGGCTAGACATTATTTACTATATTCCAAAGTTATCTTAGTAGGAAGGCAAGTAACCCAAGTTGGTCTGTAAACTTGTCCCGATAACATTCTGAACAATGCTCAAATGACGAAACGTTGTGTATGGCAGAACTTATCAGGCAGAACACCCGACAAGAATTTTTGTAACCTGGCCCCCCGGAAAGACTTAATTCTCAAAATTGTTTCCTATTTTGGACATCAAAAATACAGGACAGATAGTGCTGTTTATAAATTCGCCAAATTATACTTTGAAGGCTGTTTTTGTTTGCAGTAGTAACAAATTTCCTTCAATACTTTGTATGTTTGTAGTATCAAGTTTGTGCAGGTTCCTCAGTAAAACCGCATGCGTCCTAAACGTCATCGTCACTATATTACAGACTAGGTCCAATAGTGACGAGGAATGTATCCACCTGCCGATGAGCCAAATGCGATGGTAGATAGTACACGAATCCTCCAAACAAGTGGATGTGTTCAGAATAGGACAAGATTGGAGTGAGAACTGGCAGCCTATAAATTATTCACGGTTTGAAAATCTTGCATGCTAAAGATGTGACGAGCGGTAAGAGTTTTACAGTTCTCGATCGATGTGGCATTTGGAGAGAGTCATCATACAACCAGAAGACTTTGTAATAACTGGTACTAATGTTTACATTTAATTGTTGCATGACTGAGCGAATCCTGGAATAGCCAACGATTCCCAGCGACCAGATTGGAGTTGGTATCGGGAAAAGCAGGTAGGAACTCACCGGTAGTCGATGGAGGCGACTGGGTCGGTTCGCTGGCGGGCTTGTCACGTGTAGTCAAAGGACGACATTCAGCGCTCGAGACAGCCGGTCATGCTGGGAACCAGTTCTTCTCTTGCTGTGAATCTATCACACGAGTGGTAAAGTTACGTCGCACAAGCACTAATTGAATTATACTCAAGAGCAGTTAAATACAAACACCACATACGCGTTTTGATTCCATGCTCTCTTAATCATACAAATTCTTTGTATGTGACCCATGTTTTTGATAATGATTTTTTAATAATAAAACGTTTGCGTCATTTATAAAATTCATCTTAAATTATTTAAATAAAATTGTTAACCTTAAGCTATGTCGTGGTTACTTGTGCTGCAATTAATCTGAATCCAGCTATTTATTTATCCTATTTATCGTACGAATTAGTCTATTTCTTATCAAACTAATTAATTAAGACCACGCAAGTATGATGCTAATATGAAAAGTGTTATGAGAATGTTAAATTTGTGTCAGATATGGTCAAGTAGAAAAATATTATTAAAATATATTCGGAGATTTGATGGTCTTTTCATTTTTATTGCTTGACTTGTTACTAGGGCACCGCAGTGACAGAATATATCATTTCATTTCAGAACAAAAAACTATGTAACAAATGTGAATCTCTTGTTCCTGGGCAGAGGAATGTTTGAAGAGCCTTCTTAGTGAATGCTGAAAATTTTTATGTATCTTCACTCTTTATTTAAATCTGAATAATGAAAGAGTTTTTTTATTTTTTATGGATATTTTGTTGGTCAAGTAGAAAAATATTATTAAAATATATTCGGAGATTTGATGGTCTTTTCTTTTTTATTGCTTGACTTGTAACTAGGGCACCGCAGTGACAGGATATATCATTTCATTTCAGAACAAAAAACTATGTAACAAATGTGAATCTCTTGTTCCTGGGCAGAGGAATGTTTGAAGAGCCTTCTTAGTGAATGCTGAAAATTTTTATGTATCTTCACTCTTTATTTAAATCTGAATAATGAAAGAGTTTTTTTAATTTTTTATGGATATTTTGTTGGTCAAGTAGAAAAATATTATTAAAATATATTCGGAGATTTGATGGTCTTTTCTTTTTTATTGCTTGACTTGTAACTAGGGCACCGCAGTGACAGGATATATCATTTCATTTCAGAACAAAAAACTATGTAACAAATGTGAATCTCTTGTTCCTGGCAGAGGAAGGTTTGAAGTGCCTTCTTAGTGAATGCTGAAAATTTTTATGTATCTTTTTATTTAAATCTGAATAATGAAAGAGTTTTTTTAATTTTTATGGATATTTTGTTGCTTTATTGTATTAAAAATGCAATACATTAATGAAGTATGGGATGCAAAATTAAAATAAGAAATTTTCGTAGGACCACAATACATGATGCACATTTTGAAAAAAAACTGTTAAATCCACTGGTAAAATTATCTCGGTTCTCCTTAAAAGATATCTGTTTTAGATAGAAATTGTAAAGCATAAAATTATGATTATGTAATGAGTAATTTAGTGCACTTCATTTAAAGCTATGGGAAGAAACATGCCTTCAAAACTACACTCCTGGAACTTCCTCCTAAACTTCTTCTCAGCAAACTTTTGGACTTTCATTTATAAAAATGGCAAGCGTTTATCAACTGAAATTTTTTTTCTAAACTTAGCAGATTCGAATTCAGTTCAAGAAATATTTTTAGATTCAGTGTGTTTACGCTCAGGCCTGGCATTCTTGAGGACGTGTAGGCCATCTAGATATTAATTTTCCATAGCTTCCCGAAATCACTCGAGGTGAATGATAGGATGAGTCATTAAAATGGCCATGACTTAATTTGTTCCCGCTCCTTATCCTTATCCTCACACGGCTCGAGATCCATAAAGTCCTAAGGGAAAAACAGAAAAGTCTGTTTAGTTCTTGTGAAAGAACAGGAGTTCACTTTTGCCTTTCACTGTAATTTACTTTCGGTATAGTCGCTTTCAAATTGTATTAGTAATTGTTTATTGTTACGATTTTAATATCTGCGTTTATGTCTGTGAATAGATGGTTATTTATCGAAGAAGAGTGAATGAATTCTTAACTTCAGAGTTTGATGAGTTGTTTGTGTCTGATTTGTTACTGACAAATGTTCTAAGGATAGAGTAGATATTGTGTTTTTTTAAAATTGTTATTGATTAATTTGAAGTATTGTTTGAGTATGTCATTGAGTAAAATTTATTTCCGTTATTTGCTGTTTCAGAAACACTTTCCTTAATTGGGATTGTATTTGTTGCAGTTCTGAGAAGCTAAAATGACTGCAATACAGTCAGCAAGAAGTAGTGGTAGAGTTGTTTGTAGGCAAATTAAATGTTGCTTAAGATGAAATAAAAAAATTGGAGGATTACACTGATATTGAGTCAGAGGTGCTAAAAGGAAATGATTTTTCAGTTCCAAATAAAGAGCAAGTATTTAAAAAGCAATCAGAGGAAAACCATTCGACGCGAATAAGATGAATTGTAGGTCGGAATTTTTCAGACCTATTAACATTTCTAACCAACAGAAGGTAGTCGTAAATTATGATAATCCAATAGAATGGTTCAGATCTGTATTAGACGAAGAACTGAAATATTAAGCAAACTTTCATTCATAATATCATGGGCTTCATGCCATTGCATGAGCGCATATGCAAAACATACTTTACTTTGAAGTTATCATCATGTGCTTCAAAATTGATGATTCCGCAAATACAAGAAAACAGAAGTAAGATCATGTTCACAATAATTTGTGATAGAAAAAAATCAGGCAAGGAGGAATCAATTATCTTCCTTTCACTTATACCACAGAGTTGGATCAAACAGAAAAAATTACATTAATGTAGTTTCTCTTAAAATTGTTTACATGATACCTATCCTATATGCCATACAGTGAATGTTCGATATAAAATGCGTCTTCTTTTCTGGCTTCTTATAACAATTAGCATTTAACGTTATTAATTCAGTCACTACCGAATTCACAGTACAATTAAGTTTAACACAAAAAGTATTAAAATAAAACTGACATTTCAGCCGTCTACGTATAGTAACTTACAAAATCAACAATACTTAAAAGTCTTTACTTAGGAGATATTTTCTCCTTTTTTAATTTACATTTAAAAAGTGAATTAACAAGGGGGGGGGGTGAGAAGAGGCCACATACAATTAAAATACAGAATTGTTGAGGAACACAAATCCTTTTAATTTACTCCTTTGTTCACCGAAACATTTTGAGCAGCCGGAAATGTTCTTCATTAAATGGACAGCTTATATACCATTGTTTTAGAGGTCTTAAAACGATATCTTTATCATTCAAATAATAGGCGGATAATGTAATCTTCAATTCACCATCAGAATTACAGAGAGGTGGCTTTTTTGTATGTGGTTTCTGACTATCACTGTAGATGTAGAACCTTAACGCGGAAATTATGGATACGGAGCTTTTTTCTTTGTAACACGGAAAGTTTGGAAGCTCCGTTTCTGTTATATGTGGCCACCGTCCTTTCTGTTCTCGAGTAAACAGCGTCAGAGGGTTTTATTTCTGTTTTCCTTTGCGTCTAATCTCAAGTAAGTTTGGTTGCTCGTAATAATTATTCTCGACTACCCTTTTCGGCTACCAATTTTGCTAGAGTTAACCCTCTCGTGCCTAATACATACAAATGAATCATAATCTATTCTGTAACTGTTTATGGTGGTCAATAAATCTAGAACCTTGCACAAAACAGGCGTCTTCACTCTGTTATTAATAATTTTCCTTAATTCAGATGTTAGTAATAGTTACAAAAAATCTTGAATAATGCTTAAACTATAGAGAAAATATACGTAAGAAAAACTTAAGTCAAGTAATTGAGTTGTATGACTGTAAAATATAAAACGTATCGTTGAAAGTCAAGATACATTAAATACACGGGCAAGTGTATTAAGCGTTCCGTTCTTTAATGACATAAAGCATCGTATATAGTAGGTCAGATGTTGCGGATTAAGCTCCATGCAGCCGTGCAACTGCGCCACGTTGTCACGCATGCTGATGATAGAATCTTTCGGTTACGATCGAATTTATTACAATTAATTTACAATTCAAATCAGTCTGAATTTAGAACATCGTAACTTTAATTATATCAAAGTAATCTCAAAGTAAAGAAATAAAAATAAAAAATGGCCTTTATCAGAAGCAAAACTGAAACTTCTATGCAGTTTTCTTTATATTTTTCCTGCATATGTTTTCTGTGTTTTTATGTTTTTGATGTTTCTTTCGCACTGAAGTGGACGAATGATATTATCTTTATACAAAAACGAAGTCTTTCTCGGCGTTGAGAATGTATAAACTGCTCTCGGGTGACTAGCCGAGTCAAGAGTGCGTTGTCACACGATATTTCGGCGACTAGATTCATTGCCGCCATCTTCTGGTGAAGATGGCGGCAATGATCTAGTCGCCTAAATATCGTGTGACAACGCACTCTTGACTCGGCTAGTCACCCGAGAGCAGTTTATAGATATTATCTTTATTGAATTTCTACAGTAAATAGGAAATTTGTCAAAATTATTCTCGTAAAAAAATGAAAATTATTAAAAATTAAAAGGGAATTACACTCAATTATAGAGAATTGCATCTAGCCTGATTTTGTATTTTATGTTTAGAGCTTGGAGGACATCTTGGACAAAATATTCTGATGACTTTTCTTGCAATCAAATTTCGTTAATAATTAGCTTCTAAGCTCATCAAAAATGACGGTTAGACCACAAATTACTGGTTCATAACTTACGTAATTTTTAAAAACTCCTGAAACAGAATGTTAAGTGCACAGAACGTTTAGTGTGCATATAAAAAGCAATCAGGCACACGCGTACTGAACGCATAACTCGTACCGCTAGCAAATTTCTCCCTACCCCGCCCAAAGAAGTTAGACTTCAAAAACGTTTGTTTGTTTTGCTCCAACTTACGCAGCATACTAGATATAAGTGTATTGTTATTCTTTTTATAAACGTAGAGTATTGCCGTAGTAGGGAACAAATTTCAAGTTTTCAGATAGCGGCATTTTATAAATTGATCCGGAAACAAATGAGACAGCTTCGATGGACAATCTCTTTTTAAAATTTTAGTAAAAAAACTGGAAAAGTTGTTCTTTTACTTGATGAGATCTAAACAGCGAAATCCCACATGCTGGGGTGAAAAATAAACTTTGGACCGTTTTATTTATCTGTAACTCCCGTAGATTACAACATTCGGTTCTGAGTCAAAATTTTGATATGAGGTGCAAATAAATAAATAAAAAATACTGACAGCAAAGTGACAGCAAAGTGACAGCAAAGCGACGTCAATATAGCTCCGGTTCAAATAAGTTTTACTCGAATTTCTTGTCGATATTGCAATATATTTAGAAATGATAGAAGATTCTGAAAATTTATCAAAACGGGTGAACAAAATGTTGATAGAGAAATTTTAATTTTGCATGAACAAAATTATAATACAGACACGATATGCAGCAGAACTGACGTTAGTAATAGAATAAATAACAATGCTGAACACAGTGACAAAAAATGTAACTTGCAAAGAGAAAAATGGAACTGCGAACGAAGTAAGGACGATATAAGAAACCGATTAGGATTAGCAGGAAGAGCATTTTTCAAAATAAATTTTTGGCCATGAATCTTTTTTTTTTTTTTAGATGTGAGAGGGAATATTCTGAAATAGTATGTGTGGCGTACAGAACTAAAATGAAGAGACCGCAATGTGGGTCACATATTTAGTTTAACGTTGTTAGCGAGTGCGTTATCTGATGAAAGGGAAAATGTTAAGGAAGGGCAATGTCAGGATTATCTAAGGCAAACAATTGAAGACCTACCTTGTATTGGGTATGCGGTATTAACGATAATAATAAAACATGCGAAGGAAAACAATTTTCCTTCCAGGCGGAAGAAGTTTGAAAAAGTAAAATTAAAAAACTAGATTTGCGTGTAATACTCACAAAATACTTGCTTTGAGGGACACTACAACCATTTGATCATCGACTGCCATGGAGTGATCTGGACAGTACATACAATAAAATTGGAAAGATACAGAGAAGATTAGCATGGCATGAAACGCAAAATAGTGAAGCGTGGTGCAGTTGATAAAGATGCGTGACTGGGGAACAGAACGTTGAAGCCTGGTATCTGCTGAAATTTTTACGGCCTTAAAAACTGACCTTCACCTCTGTCAAAGCTTTGTTTTGTCATGTGAAGTATGCTAAGACAATCCGTGGTTCATATTCCATGTAAAACCTTAGGTCCATATTCCTGGTAAGATCACGAGTGTAGGGTAGTCACAACATATGCGCATGCGTGGCAAATCGAAAAACTGTTAACCAGCGACCGAACTGCTCGTCGTGGTATTCCGATCAACAATGTCATACGTCCCTTTTATATTCTAATTTCTAACATTCGGCATCGAACCGTTGTATTTAAGCAATAATTATTGAGTTTACTAAACGTGTGACGATCTATTAGCGTAAGGGCTAGAAGGTAATTTGAAGATAAGTAAAATTTTTATATTTGCTTATATTTGCAAATGCGTCGGTTGGGTTGATTTCTGGTGGATAATGGCCGCCGTTTTTTTTTTTTTTTTGTTGTACTGGTACCGCAATTCAGAAACCCGATCATTTCGAGGGAAAAAAATTGCAAAAGAAGCATGTAATCCATTGCAATTAATCAATAGTTGCAATACAAATAATAATAATAAAAGAAACCTCTTTTGATAGATTACAGCTGATGTTTCCAAAAAATTAATATCAGTTCAAAAAAAAAAAAAAACCGAATAAATTTGGATGCAAGTTAAACATCTATTCATCCTCCGTGGGACATGAAGCAATTTAGCCATTAAATAGTTGCACAGGACAATTTATCAACACCGCTTGCTCTCTCCAGTAATTCTGCAACTAAACAATCACACGTTCCGGGTTCTGATCCACAACTTGGCGCATAGCTGCATTTGCGCAATCAGGAGCTTTCCCCACCGCCATCATTGTCAGTGTTTGCCCTCAGCTGCCGCCTTGGTTGCGGGCCGATTAGCGACCCAGCTGGCTGCTGTGGCCGCAATAACGCCGGCCACTCCTCCGCCGTCTGAATTAATGCGGTCTGCCTCGAGAGGGCGCTGTTTTTGCGTGTGCATCTGCATTTCAAATGCTGCGGCGCCCCTACACACGCCATTCCGACGACAGGCAGACCGCCGCAGGCAGCCGTATAAAGCGAACCTCCCCCCCAAGTAGGAAGTGTCTGCCGATCACGAGCCGATATTGGATTTGTGACTTCGCCTCGGGAAGTGTGTGCCGCTTATGACTCCGTCTGGAGATATAGGTCGTCTCGTAACTTGGTGGCTGGTTCTGAAGTTGACGTCACGTAATGGGCCACCCTACGACAAGCTGCTTCCAAGACTACTTTGTTCTCGTGCAGTAGATTTGAAGCAGTTAAATAAGAACACCAACTCAAATGCATGAAGCGAACAATTTCTACCCTAATCACCTCATTATGAGTAGGGCCCGGATATATATGCACGTAAAACATCTAATATATGCATGCAAATATGCACAAAAAAGTCCTAAAATATGCACTAACAATTAAAGAATATGCACTAACAATTAACGAATCTACACTAACAATTAACGAATATACACTAACAATTAACGAACATGGACTAACTATTAAAGAATATACAGTTATCAAATGATTTATTTTATGTCAACTCACTGATATACACGTTTCATTCCTTACAAAATGATGAATCACAATATGTTACCAACAGTTTTTCAATGTTTTCAGGGGTCAAAGATTTTCTGTTGTCAGACAAAATTAGTTTATAAGCCGAAAATGATCGTTCCACGTCAACGGACGTTATTGGGCAATACTTGTACGATGGTGCTGACTGTTCGGAACATTCATCTGGCAAAGATTGTGTGGTTCCACTTAAATACGTATTAATTGATTGAATCTTTTGCAGACCTGGGTTTGAGTCTAACACCCTGCTGAGTTTAGATTTAACTTTTTCTCCAATTTCACCAGGGACGGCATTTAAAGAAGAAATTGTTTTGTGAAGCAACTGAATAGACTCGTGAAGGGGTGCACCGCTAGTTTCTAGACCCTTAATAGCATTAGAAAGTGACGAATAGTGTACATGGATGAAATTGATATCTCGATATACAGTATCACAATCAAATGCGCACTTTGCTTCACGAACACACGCAGCACGATCGTCATGACCAATACTTGTAACCACATCTTTCACTTGATGAAAGTTCTCCTGGTAGAACAGCACTGCAGACAACCAAGTTCCCCATCTAGTGAGAACAGGTTCCGGTGGAAGAGGAACCTCAGGCAGACGATCCTTATAAAACTGTACACGCGCTGGTGCTTTTAGGAACACTTTTTTTCCACTTGAAATTACTTTGTTAACTGAAGGAAATAGAGAACGTATCTCTTCTGCAATGCGATGTAATCCATGCGCCAAACATGTAACATGGATCAGATTGGGGAAAAACACTCGAAGCGACTGACCAGCTTTTAACATATATGAAGCTGCGTCTGTGATTAAAACACGCACCTTGTAACAATCACTCTCCGATTCAGTAGGCCACAGAAGTCGCAGGGAATCGTTTATAAATCTTGCAATTGTACTGTGGTTGGTTTTCTCTAACACTTTGGTTGAAAGTAAATGTGGTTTTCCGGGTTCTTCTTGACATAGTTTGCCCACTATAAAGTTCGCTACGTATCGGCCACATGAATCGGTTGTTTCATCTACCGATATCCAGACACAGTTCCCTCCTATGTCAGACCGAATTGAATCCAGGACAGAATCGTGTAGAGAGAGCAAATAATTTTTCCTGAGGGTGGATTCATCCGGTATCCTTTGATTAACACAATACTTTTGAAGAAATGCTCGTAGATCTGGATTATTCAATTTATGCAGCGGGATATTGCTGCATACAAAAGCCTTACACAGGTCAGCAGAGAATGTATTAACAGACCGTGATACCTGAGTTAAAAGTAGCTGTTGCGTGTTCCTATTCTTTTCTTTTGACCTGAGATGTACAGCTGTTTTAGAATGCTGTTCAAGTTGAAATTTTTTCTCACATTTTATATTCTTCTCACATACTTGACAGTACACAACTTCACCGTCACTAGAATAGTCACTGTTGCCTGAAATCCACTGCTTAATTAAAACTGATCTTGTGCATTTTTCTTTAGGCATTTTTGGAGTCAGATTAAAGAAACTTAATCTTAGCACACGAACACTCCTGTCAACACAAACTTTGAGAGGCTACTGTTTTTGGAAAGGAATGTACACGTCCCTTTAAAAGTACGAATCCCTCAGGTCTGGAAGCCAGGAATCTGTTCTCAGGAAAACTGGCTCGTACCGCAATTAGGGGAATATTCCCGAAAAGATTAAAGAAAACCGCTGGCCTTCCCGGTAGTTGTCGCACGAATAAACACACTGGTAGATAACGAATATTCCAAGTGGGGGTAAATACTTGTGACTGTCGTCTCCTCAAACAAGAATTTGCCGCCTGAGGGAGAATAGAGCTATTCTTTGATTTTGCCGACCCCACCCGCCCTTCCCGTGAATGTTACCGCTCAGGGCAGTAGAGAAGGTCGCCGCCACACAAATTTTCCATTTGCAGCACCTCCAAACATGTCACTGTGTGAGTTTGGATAAGGTAGAAAATTCTCTACATGTGAATGCCAGTACAAAAAAATCCTGTTTACTCCAAGAATTTAACTTACTTGTTGCGGTTGCCAAGGATGTCCAACATACAGGTACATTAGGCTTTTACAGTTTCTTCAGAAGTATCGGATATTCAGTTATGAGATGAAATAAAAGCTAAAATATGCACATATCCATAAAATATGCACTAACCCTCAAAATATGCATTTGCATATGCGCATATGCTTTTTTGAAAAATCCGGGCCCTAATTATGAGTCACTCACTCGCGAGAACAGCATGCTAAATACGTCTTCACACGTACATTTTCTAACAAAAATTGTTCAAAATAATAATAATAATGAGTTGACATATTTCAGCCATCTTAGATTCCTTTCAGAAGCTCATATTAACAAATTATTAATCGACTAGCTTCTAAACCCGGGCTGAACGCAGTATTGTGACAATTTTTTTCTTTGCACTTGCTTAACTGCATGGAATTTTTATAACACAATCATCATAACCTTGACTTTGTTATAATGTCGTACATATTTCGCTGATAGTATACATATCGATACAGTTGTAACTTCGACTGAATTAATGACGACAAAAGTACGGAACCAACGAAATTAAGAATTTATTTATTTATTACTTTTTTATCTATCTTGTTTCATGGATCCCTGCTGAAGAAGGACCTCTGGGATGTGAAACATATCATAGTTAATACACAGACATACAATATGAATCATAATCATAGTGAAAACAATCATATGTTACAAAGAAAAATAAATAGAATAAAAATAAACATTAATTTTTACAACTGAGTTTTGCATAAGGTTTTATTGAATACGATTAATACCTTGTTCAAATTCTTGAATGGAGTAGAAGGAGTTACCAATAAGATAATTTCTCAGTTTTCTTTTTTAAATATATCTTTATTATCTGTAAACTGTTTTATACTCTTGGGAAGTTTATTAAGCAGATGTATCCCAGAATAATTAACTCCTCTTTGTACTAATGAAAGAGATGTTTGTGTTTTGTGCAAGTTATTTCTGTTTCTTGTATTGAAATTGTGTACCTGTGAGTTAGGCGTAAACAGGTCGATTATGGATCCCAAAACCTTATTCTATATACTTCGTAATATAAGTTTTATTCCTGATCTACTTGTAGGTGACATTCAGCACGATAAATAAGAAACTACTAATATCCACATGAAGTAATGGTTTCAATAACATCGCGCTTATGAAAGCAGTTTAAATTGTTTACAAAATTAAATTAATAGTGAATTATGCTGTAACAAAATGTGTCAGTTGTTATTCTCGTATTGGCTGAATTTTATTCAACCTAACCACAGTCTGTGCTAATATTGCCATTCGAAAATCATAATTTATATCATCCGCGAATACATTCGCTGTATCGTGACATAAATTTTACTTATCAGAACTATTTACATGTATCTGATGTAATGACAGCAGTAATAAAAAGCAACTAATTATTGATTTCAACACAATTCATACTTTTGAATCAGTGTTTTTTAAATTCATTTCTTCGAGTTTACAATAACAGTGACACAGAATATTGCAGAAACACCTACATCGAAATAAATATTTTGTAATCCTGTTTAAAGTACTAATGAGTTTAACGCAGTGTTCTAAAAGCAATTATTATTAAGTAACACTCATAATCTTAGAAATGTTTTAATTTGGTTTTTAGTTTAGTAACTGCAATATCTCTCGACAGAGGGCACAAGAAAACACATACATCGACTGAATATAAGTAAACAGAAAGCAAACTAATAATAATATGTTGATGTTTACGAAATACCAACTACCATTTCAGTGTTTTGGTAATTCATTTCTTTGCGGATGTTTAATTTAAATATAACTGTTACTAAATACCGCTGATAACCTCTACTATGCAGTTATCTCTGACTGTTGTTAATACAGCAACGAAGGCTGGCTGCGTGAGATGGATACACAGTGACCAAGATTAGTGTTTATTATCATAGATAATGAGTACCGTACATAAAAATTTATTGCCTTCAAATGACAATCGAAAACAAGTACGTCACTTATACCGACTCTTTCTCAGTAGAAAATTAGCGTTGGTAGTGGACGCTGCTTCACTTATTCACATGTTGCTTTCACAGTTGAACAAGAAACAACTTGAATCATTGTACTACCATGCTCATATTAATCCGAACGACCTGAATCGCACATCGCCTAAATTTCCTCCTGGGAATTATTCAACCACTTATACACAACTGCCAAAGACAGTACTATACCCGGTAGGTCGTACACTCATGTTACTGTGAAAAATTGTCACGTACTTGACCCACAAAAACCGGAATACATTTCAGTTTTATTCGTTTCATAAACTTGATTAGTGATTACAGTAAGGCAACAAATGTATTACACAGACATTAAATTAGTTGATTTGTACTTTTTTAATTCATTTGAGAGTTATTTAGTGTCACTAACTAGTAAAAAAGTCACCCGCTTTCAAACAAAATGTTAGTTTTGAACAAAAGGTGGGACACGAAACAATTTATGTATTACATTCGTCTTCAAAAACATAAAATAACAAGAAATTTAATACAAAAATGATGTTTGCACTGGATTTAAATTTGTGGAATCGTTACAGAGACATTGGATGCAGCTGTGCTACATGGCACATAATACATTTACAAAATTAATTACTTTAGTATTAATTTAACGAATCTACTTGCCCTAAAGTTCTGTTATCCGGTTCTACTCATAAGTATGTTTTTGAACCTACAGAACGTACAAAAAAAACATGAACTTAAAGAATTATTAAATAAATATTGCCGGTAGCATGAGATGGAATCAGTGAGATATGCGTTCGTAAAAAAAAATTTTTTGTGGATGTATTTTAGCGAAAGAAAACTGATTTTCTCTCACTACAACCAAGAAAAGATCCTTAAAACATTGAACATTCCTACCTTATTTTAAAAAAGTTATAAATAAAGTTAGATTCCAGCTTTTTCAATATTTGATTGAAAATCAACTTCATTAGTGAATATGGC
>JARYHS010013631.1:12209381-12248106 GCA_031002005.1 Vandiemenella viatica | reverse complement strand
CGAATAAAAGTATAATTGAACTAAAAGATTTTACGCTTATTGATTAATTTGTAAATTGTTGCTGTGAATAACAATATTACCAGTTACCTACATGTATTTCATACAAAAACTTTATTATTTATTCATCTATAATAAATTAATTAAAATGTGTAAAAATGTTTTGCCAGAATTTGTTGCTCTAAGATCCCCGTAGAGTGGTAATTATAGCAATTTATATTTTAAAACGAAGTCAATTATGTGTTATTTCTCATGGTCAACAAGACACTAAAAAAAAAGACTATAATTCCGGTCTGCTACCTGAGTGACTCTTCATCTGCTATGAACCTAATTACATGGTTATCATTGACTATATAAACAACTATATTGCGAGTGTCATGCCTACCGCATTTCCTCTTGTGACTATTTTTTATTCACTTGTAATGTCCAGCCTCTGCTGTCATTGATTTTCCGTCACCTCTCCATTTGTGAGACATTTCATCCAGCCGTTTTGGAAGACAACGGAAGGTGGCGCATTCCTGTCTGGCGACAGGTTCCTGGCGCGCGTGTGTGTGTCTTTGTTTGTCGCAGGTAGACATGCCACTCCCGGAGGCCGGGGGTGAGAAGTGGTCAAACTGTCGCGGACACTTGGGGGCTGGACCCCGTACAGTCCGCATGTGTGTGTGTACGCGGATTTCAAAGAAACGTGGAGGTCGCGTTTTCGCACGACAATATTTGTCGTGCTGTTTTCTTTATGTGTTTCCACAAGTGAACCCACCTCAGTTGCCAGATGGAGTTAAAAAGTGTTTCGCCACAGTCAAGGAAACATCAAGGTCACAGACAGCCTCCTGCAGTTACGATAAGTAACAATTACATATAAACATTTTTACCCAGTACGCCCAAACTGAAGGAGTTTCTTGCTCTCCCTAGCCGGGAACATTTGTTTATTGTCTGTCAGTTTCTGTTTTTTTTCTTTTGCTGGCTGAGTTTCAATTTTTTATGTAATGTTAAACAAACATGTATTTCTTTCAGTGTTTTATTCATAAATGTATTCTTTTTTTAATTCCGCACTTGTGTTTTCCTTTTGTAATTAGAGGGTGTAATTTAAATTTAATCCTGCTTTTTGCAATTAAAAGTAAATATTAAAAGAACATTTTTTAAAATAAATAACATCTTGCATCTCATGCACGTAAATGTTTTCTCGGCATAACGAGCCAAGACATTTCACACTTAAGATAAACGTCAGGGTAGCTCGGTAGTATGGACTGTAATATTTATTCAATTGGATAAGAAATGTGTAGCATTAACTACACTGACTTATACTACATTGAATGGGGGCCCTCTAAATGTACAAAAATATTAAAACAAATACCCGGATTAATGTCTACCCATAAAGCGCAAGAAGTGTGGCAAACAACTGTAATGCAATGCAGAAATTTCTAAATACCAAAATATTCGCATTGAAAGTTCTGTTTTCCCTCATAAATACCTCTCCTTGTAAGTGTTTTTTAATGTAAAGAGTCAGTGGTAAGTCTTGCACAGAACTAGCCCCAGAAATAAATCTAGAAGTAAAGGGGTTGGCGCTTGGGCGGTTACCTGTAATGAGGATTTAAAATTCCCTCGCAGGTACGAAGGAAGCCCCATATATAACGCTTACAAACGGCGGAGTGGCTGACAAATTGGCTGGGAGTGCGCCACGGGGCACTAGACCAGGCGTGATAAGTCACCAGGTAATCCGTCTTAAGAGCGTAATGGCATAATATAGACCTGTTGCAGGGTCACACTTATAAATATATTCCCGGAAGGTGGCGGGGATTGCGCACAACGAGCCGGCTCCCTAAAAGCTTTCGGTAATGAACCTGGCCCGTATTAATAAATAAA
Source organism: Vandiemenella viatica (assembly GCA_031002005.1). Classification (NCBI taxonomy): domain Eukaryota; kingdom Metazoa; phylum Arthropoda; class Insecta; order Orthoptera; family Morabidae; genus Vandiemenella; species Vandiemenella viatica. The sequence continues at coordinate 12,246,249 of JARYHS010013631.1, read as the reverse complement.
CAGAGCCACCGGAACGCGCCAGCGACTTCTTCCTCAACCTGTAATCTCTGCCTACCTACTCAGCGACAAATTCCTTATACTTTAGTAATGTACACACTTTAACAATAAATTTGGCCGCTACTGTTTCTTTGGATGACATTGATGTCAGATTGTGCAAAATAAGAGTGATTAGAATTTTTCAGCAGCGGCCAAATTTATTGTCAAAGTGTGGACTCTATGTTATTTTTCACCAACAAGACTGTGTTGTGTAAGTATGATATACGTAGAAAATATGCGCTATTAAATTTCGTTAGCTCTCCACATATCGACATACACTGTATCGACAACATTTACTCTCTTCGCACTCAGCAAGTAGAATGATTGATTGTTTAAAAACGTTTTGCTTCTTAATTTTAACTGATATTGGAGATCCTTTATTGCGTTTTCAGTATTGAGGGCAATAATAAATAGATCAGACTTTACTGCTTCTATTTTTATTTCCTTAATTTTTATATTGAAAAAGAAGATTCAAAATCTTTACAAAAGGCCTATTTTTAGTTTTTTAATTAGCTCGGCAGCAGCGAGACACGTTAAAAGAGATGTTTGTTATTACATAGGCAGAACATAGTGAATAGTAGTGGTATCTAATATTGTAATAAGCAACTCTGGGTCTCCTATGACGTCGTCTGTCATGCCATGGCGTCACTCTATGACGTCGCGCTATGCAGTCACGCTTTACGCCATTTTTCTACGTTATGCATTATTTAATAACATTTCTAAGCATCCGCGAATAAATTAAATGACGGAACACTGTCATAAAAGTATGTATTGCGTTTAAATCGACATATCAATCATTAGATGTTTATATTTACGTAATGTTCTTTTGATATATAGAAGTATTCCCTAAATTTCTAGTCCATAGGTATGTAAGAAGAAAGCTTTAAATCTCAAGCATCAATGTTAGCGATAGGTTTGATTGGATTGTTACTTAGCATTGGTCAGAATAACAATTGGCATTTGATGTTACAGCAGAGGACATGAATAATTTAGGTTTTTTTCCAAAACAATATTATTGATATTATTAAATCGTTTGAACGGAAATAGTCGCACATTTATCGCGATCTGTGCAGTCTAGACAACAATTAACACAAATGTTACGTGGCAGAATGTAAGTCTGTAAGATTTATTTCAATTTCCTTTGCTTTCACTGAGTAATATTACTGAGACTATTATTTCAGCAAAATGTAACTGTGCCAGGGTTGTTGCGCAGTTATTGGGACTGGTCTGAAAACTGTTGGGTGATATTATTTAATATATATTACTCTTAGAGTTGTAAAATATGTTGTAAAATTTTGTGTATAATTTTTTCCATATTTATATTTTTGATGACCGTGATAGCGACATACTCGCGAATAATATCGTTAAAAGAACGTGTGCATGATCATTATACATTCCTATAAGGATTCTCCCAGTCGCTCACGGTACAGCGTTACGGCACTTTTTGAGAGAAGTTTGTGTGGTATGTATATGTTTTACAGCTCTAAGAGCCACCCACATTAAACAATATATTCCATCGAACGTGTGTAACAATTTTCAGACCAAAAGGACAATTCCTTTATGAGTCCGCGTGATTACGATCGAGCCCAAATTTATATCGCGATGCATAATTGCCACTAAAATGCGATACAGTATTAATATGCGTGAGATTGAAGTATTGTTTTTTTTTCTGGCGGCAAATTTAGCGTTGTATGTGGTTAGGTTGAAATGCAACCTGGACCCGGATGGAAACCAAAACCTTTGGCTACAGCGCAAGGCGTGAGGAATTACATTGAATTTTATTTTATAACAATTCTATTTAGCTAAGCAATTACTAAGAAATGAATTGTCAGTACACTGAAAGAAAAATATGTATTTCGTATAAATTGGCATATTAATTATTAGTTGCTTTTTTACTGAAATTATTACCTAGTTTGAATGAAAAGTTCCAAATTGATCGCGATCTATGAGGCCTAAACCACAATTAAATATTACGTCGCATAGCGTAATTTGTTAAGATTTATTTTTAGCATCCTCCGTTTCCACTGAGGTCATTATTTCAGCCGCATGTAAGCTGTGTCAGCTTTTACAAAATCGATCTTCATCGCAGGTAATAAGAAGAAAGTTACAAGAACCCGTGAAGATTTTGGATCAAGTTTATAACGCGATGTATGATGACACTGACAAGCGATACAGGGAAAGTATTAACTCGCGTGTGATTGAAGCTTTGCTTTTGTAACGGCAATATTAGCGGAGTTGTAGTTAGGCTGAAATGCATCCTGGACCAAATTGACAACTGATGCTTTATGCTACAGCACAAGGGACGATAAAGCACAATGAGATTTATTTTATAACAATTCTATTTAATTAAGCAACTGCAGAGAAATAAATTACCATAACAATAAGTTAAACCTGTAATTTTTGACGGGCTTTGGGGCTAGTATAATATAAAAGTTGGCCAGCTAGTTACTAGTTACTAGTTACTAGTTGTGCTATTTATAAAATTTTGTAAACGGGTATAATATTTACTCATTTATCATGATTTTTCATGATGATCATGAAGTTAAAATATTTAGCAATATTTCTGACCAAACTAGGTACTGATTTAAACAGGGTAGGTAGAATAACTACCGTAAATTTTAATAGTTTTATGTAATAACTGTTATTCCTATAAAGAAGATGAACCCGTATTTATGTACTTTCAAGATTTTTGTTAAATTATGATTTAAGAATATTCGTAACATTAATCTTACAGTTGACTAAAGAAGTTACGCGATATTATTAATTAAAACTATTTCTTTCGAAATTATGAGGGTTAATTAACCATTGCACTCACCACAGTCATCATCATAATATTCGCCTTCTGGCAACGCTGCAACTTTAAACAAATGTAACGATTGATCCCTTCAGGAAGTTCTCAGTAGATTTTATTTTGTTTTGTTTTTCTTCGTTGGTATTTAAGCCAAGTTGTCGCCGAGGCAATTAAGAAAGGACAGTAAAAATGGACTTTGACCATGAACTTTTAATTGAAGCATCCCGTCATTCACGTGAAATGATTTCGGGAAACCATGTAAATTTAGATCTGGATGGCTGGACGGGAATTCGAACCCGCGTCCTCCTGCCTGCTAGGGCCTAGCATTACAAGTCACCCACAAGCCTCGGTTCTTCAGGTGCTCAAAACTGCGTTACGAAAGCTGGGGTGGAGCATCATGGTATTCAGCTTTGTCTATAAATCCGTGATTGTGGTCTGGCTGTTGAAGCAGTTTCCTGGTCCACTGCGTCCGACTTATCAGTGGCTGAAATATAGTCTTCGCGGGTTTTCCGCCGTATATTGTTGAAGAGAGACAACAACGAGCTCTCGGCGGCTGGCTCTGCCGCCATCTTCAGGTTAGATGTGTGCTGCAGGGGGTACCAGTGCAGCGCTGGTACCCCCTGCAGCACACATCTAACCTGAAGATGGCGGCAGAGCCAGCCGCCGAAAGCTCGTTGTTGTCTCTCTTCAACAATATACGGCGGAAAACCCGCGAAGACTATATTTCATCGATACGCCGTGAAAGCCTTCGTTCTCTTATCAGTGGCTTCTGAAACCAAGAGTGGGACTCTCCTTAGCATGTCCTATTACACAGTAACAGCTATTTGTTGTACAATTTGTAAAATCATAGTTTGATTCCGCCCTGAACATGAGTGATATTACCTTTTCCATGTTTGCCCCAGTGACGGTACGAATTGGAGAAATGAGCGACCCTCACTTAGACTACTCCATGGAGCACTCGAGCAGTGTGAAAAAGGATGCGAATACCGGGCGTCACGCTGTGTATCCAGATAGTCCAGTCATTTAAGCTTAAATTAGGTAAGAATCTCGGAATTCGAGATACCCAGCTGTAAGTCTGTAAATACTTGTATACTGACACCCTAAAAGTTGTCTCAAAACCTACATATGGTAGGGTGTACGCAACTATTAAATTTCAAGGTCAAAGGTCACAAAAATCGGTTTTTTGCGCTTTTTTTTGTAAATATCTCATTTCCTATGGGTTTTTTGCTATTTGTATTTATTTTCAATATTGTAGAATACAAAATTCTCTACAAATTTTGCCTAAAATTTTTTTTTATACGGTGAACCGTTTTCGAGATAGAGGGCGGATAGCGCGCGGTCACAGAATCACTTCAGGTCAACCGGTGCCTCCGGTCGAAAACGCGCCATATATAGTTGATGAACTATCGATAAATCAATGATTATAAATACTTGTCAATTTTTATTAACTATTATATTATATTTTATCATTTTCTTCATGCATAAAATCTATATCTATTCAATAATACTGATAACCGTTTCCTAAAATTAAAAAATAATTAAGGGAAAAACTTAAATCATAATATAATTATATTCCCATTTACACTAATGACATTTTAATTAGAAAATCATTAAGTGCATCTTCTTTAAAATCTGTAAATTTTAAAATCCTTCCACTACGTCAAAAATTATACCTGGGAATTATAAGGGCCTTTCTATTTATAGCCAGGAGGGACAGATGTTCAATTGTATTGTATAGTTACGACCGTCTTCTCTTTCTTTCAGTTTGAATCTATCTTGGTAACTACGGACGTACAATTTTGATAGCTTCTGGAACTGTTGGAAATGAGCGAATTAACTGCCACGGAGCTTACGAAATTGGATTAGAGTCTATGAAGAAGATCACCGGCTTATCATTTAGTCAATAAAGTTGAAACGTTCCGAAAAAGTAATGCCGCTTTCCAGTGTTAACAAATCTGTAAAAATAAATAATTGTAAAGTTGCAGTGGATCCATTATTACTCTTCCAAAGAATTACTGTCAGCAAACAATTTGAAAGTAATCTTGAAGAATATCTTCAATATGAATTGAGTCCGTATCCAACAGCTCTATTTGATAATGATGGCATGAGAAAAACAACAAAATCGTCATTGTATGACAACATGAGCCCAATTGATTTTGTTCTCAATGAAAATAATGTGACGTTCATTATTGATGGCGGATTTCTTCTTCATCATGTTGTATGGAGCAGAGAAGATACTTTTTCTATTATTTTTGATAAATACATGAATTATTTACAAAGGCATTACAGTTCCAAAATAATTGTTGTATTTGACGGATATTCAGACTGTAGTAAGAACGTAAAAGCTATGGAGCAGCAGAGAAGAACTGCTGCACTTCCAAAAACGTATGAAGTCTGTTTCGATGAAACAATGGTTGTACCAGTTACTCAAGAAAAATTCTTATCAAATCGAAATAACAAAGATATGCTCATTAATATGTTAATTGAAAAATTACAAGCTGCAAAAATTACTACTAAACAAGTCAGAGATGATGCGGATGTTATTATTGTTGAAACTGCAATTGAAGAATCAAAGTCTGAAAAAACTGCAGTTATAATAGGACAAGATATTGATTTAATTGTCATTTTAATTGGGCGTACACTGTCTTACGAACAAGAAATTTTCTTCAAAAAAGTTGGGAAAGGAAATGTAAAAACGGAGATATACTCGACTAAAAGTTTTGATAATTATCCTCATTCCAAAACACATATTTTATTGCTGCACGCATTAAGTGGCTGTGACACAACTTCAGCGCTTTTTAAAAAGGGAAAAAATCATTTTTAAAAGTTTTTGAGAAAATGACAAATTTGGATGAACTAGCTGCAGCATTTGAGGAAGAAAATTGTTCGGCCCAGAGATTATTAGAGAGTGGAACTCAAACCTAATTGGCAGTCAATTATAATGCTCCGAAATCTGTGAAAATTCTCGATCATCTTCGTTATATGCATTACGTCAAGTCTACAAAACTTAATAAACCTGTGCAGCTTTAAAATATTCCACCAACAAGTGCAGCTGCTCATCTACATTTCAAACGTGTATATTATCAAGTTCAAACTTGGTTAGGGCATTATTTGGAAGCCCAGGTATGGGGTTGGGCAATGCGAAACGATTTTCTGGAGCCTATCATGACAATTTTACCACCTGCTCCAGAAGATTTGCTAAATACAATCTTCTGAAACTGCAAGAGTGGTTGTGGTTCGCGATGCGGATGCAGGAAAGCGGGCTTGCAATGCTCTTTAGCTTGTGGCCAATGTAATGGGCAAGCTTGTCTCAATGCTCTACCATATCAGAGCGACATTAACGAAGATGGAACCTTTGACCCCGAAATCATGGAAGAACTTGAGACAAATGTAGTTGAAGACGATAATGAATACCAGTTTGAAATTTACCAGCAGCCGGTAGACGACGAAGAAGAGGAAGAAGATGATTAAAATTATAAATTGTAGTTTTTGTACCCTTTATTCCATTTTTTTACTTTTAATAAAAGTAAATGTATTGAATAATATTTTTTAATAAAAAGATTAATTCATAATTTATTTGGTTTTTTTCTCATGTAAGAAGTTATTAATATTAACTAGGTTAAAATTCAAATATAATTCCTATATTTTCATTAACAATTCTGCAATTACATGGGCAGGTAAGTGTTGTTAAATAAATTAATACTGAATAAAAAGTGGATAGGTTAGGAAAAAATGATAAAATATAGTATAATAGTTGATAAAAATTGACAAATATTTATAATCATTGATTTATCGATAGTTCATCAACTATATATGGCGCGTTTTCGAACGGAGGCACCGGTTGACCTAAAGTGATGCTGTGACTGCGCGCTCTCCGCCCTCTATCTCGAAAACGGTTCACCGTATAAAAAAAATTTTTAGGCAAAATTTGTAGAGAATTTTGTATTCTACAACATTGATAATAAATACAAATAGCAAAAAACCCATAGAAAATGAGATATTTACAAAAAAAAGCGCAAAAAAACAGATTTTTGTGACCTTTGACCTTGAAATTTAATAGTTGCGTACACCCTACCATATGTAGGTTTTGAGACAACTTTTAGGGTGTCAGTAAACAAGTATTTACAGACGTACAGCTGGGTATCTCTAATTCCGAGGTGAACATACTATAATGACTGGACTAAGAGGGCAGAATGACATTGGTGTAAATCCCTGCAAATCTAGCTGCGACACAAATCTCGGTTTGCGGTATATGCTACGAACCTAAACCAAGAGTCAGAGACCAGCTACAGCAAGTGTGCGCAGTTCATAGCTGTGATCGATCACTGCAAATGACACCTGGCGCCTCACTATACAGAAATAACTGAAGACTCATCGACGTCGCTATCGCAGTGTGAAGTGCGATAATTGTTCGTCACCTGAACAAACGTACCAGTCGATGGCGTTTCTCGCATTTAGGAGCTTTTTTGCCAGTACACAGTATTTTACAAACGGATAGTGAAGGAAAATAATTTTTAATTACTAAATATGATAAAATTAATCGACCGTTACTATCTTACAGTGTGTGGATGAAATGTTCAAATCATCCACAGTTATGTTTTTAAGATCCCGTCTCATAGAAATTACCATCAAATTTATTTTTTCTATTGAGATGGAAACAATTTATTTATTTATATATATATTAAGTTTTAAGAATCATATACAGCAATCTGAAATATAGCTAACAAGATGAAACTTGTACTGCTATTATCCAAGATATACAGTTGACAACAATTACCCTGTATGTACCATTAATCAACTTCGGTTCAGATAATTGCAGCCCCGTGCTTGTGCGCAGTGCTATACTCGAAGTAAGTTGGTTGGTGCCTCGATGACATTGGCACTTGCCCAGTAGGGTAGCAGAGGTGGTAGTACACGATTTATAATCACCTAACTGGTCCCTAAGTTCTGCATTAAATTTTAATCTCCGCAGTGCATATGCTGTGAGGGCATACCGCATTGTCCGCCGAACGCAGACGTAAAACTTAGCGACTCGTTGGTTTCTTGCAAAAGAGTGAACGTGAAGGCTTCGATTTTCACCGACACGTGTATTTCAGCTTCATATAGACCCAACAGTCAGAACATCACATTAGTCGTGTCACAGACATCTTGATTCATACAAGAACAGTTAGAAATAACTGCCATCCTGCCTTTGTAACTAGGTCAGGTTCGCCTATTTCAGGATTCAAACAAAATTCGGGTTGTAGACCATACATTTAATTAATTGCGGTGTAGCACTTGACCTGGTGATAATTTCCCTACACACCTATATTCTCTTCTTCATGATTTTTCAATTTTTTTTTTTTTTTTTTTTTTTTTTTTTTTTTTTTTTTTTTTTTTTTAATACCACCACCCAACGACTATTTCTCTTTACTAATTTTAATTTTTGCTATCGTTAATTCATCATTTCCCGTGGGAATTGGTCCCACTACCTTACTCTCTTACCTGAAAATAAAATTTTCCCTCTTCCTTATGCTTTAAATTAAGAGCCAACGTAAGGTCATTGTCATCTCTTTGGCTCCATAAACAAAACCTAATTCTTCTACAAATATACAGGTAAGCCTCATCACCAATATACGCCATGACAAATAAATAAAGGATTTTTAAATTTTTCCTACCGGCTGCCCAATATGTTCTGGCTGAATTTACTATAAAATGCTATGACAAGGTATTTACACTTCAGCATGTAGCGCCTCACACACTCCACAAACATAAAAAAATATTATTTCTTTTATCTGTTTACCGAATCACGTCCCTTCATTTACCATCATTCCATGTTGACCTATCCAGCTAGATATCCTGACTGTATCCCACTGTAACTGTTTACTGTCCTCTCCCGTTGAAATCGTATTATGTTTCATTATGTCATCATCAAACAACATAGCTTTCGTATGCTAACCTCCAACACAATCGTTCATTAGAATAATGAACAGTAATAGTCCCAATGCACTACCCTGCAGCACCCGCATTTTCACGTGTTTTCTGCCCTAAATCTTTGTTTACTACATGCGAAGAATTCGTCAGATCAATGAGTCATTTTTTCATTCAATGCAATGGCTTTTACTTTATTTACTTCCAAATTTTCGTAAACCCACTCTGTCAAACACCTCCGAGAGATACAGTGTTATGCTATCAACTTGACCATCGTTGTCCATTTCATTCGAAATTTCTAGCACGTTAGCCCCTAACTGAGATTTGCTTGAACATTCGTGCCTGAACACTTGTTGTCTTTTTTTAAAAATTTATTTCCTCACACTCATTTCTCCACCAACTTACCGACCACTGATGTCAATCTAATAGACCTCTATATTATAAACCCATTTGTCTGAACTCATTTATGGGCTGGTTCTACTGTAGAAATTTCCAGTCATCTGGTAAATAGCAACTCTTCAGTCTCAATCCCAATAATATTTTGAGGTACGGTACAATATAATATCCCTTATCATTCATACAGCTGAAGTAACACCCACACCCATAACATTCTTCATAAAACAGTCTTTGGATTTCCTCTTTGCAACTATTAATTCCTATCATCGAGCGTGGTGGGTGAGTGGTAACGCTCTGGTCTCTCATTCAGGAGGACGCGTTTAAAATCGCCATCAGGCCCTCCAGATTTTAGTTGTCCATGGTTTCCAGAAATCACTCCAGCCCGGTACCGGGATGATAACTACAAATATTCACTGCCGAATTCCATCTCATTTCTTGCTTCCAGTCCCTTATCGACTCTGATGACGTCGTAATGCTGTAACCGAGTTTGGTGAGTAAGCAGTAACGCTCTGGCCTCGCAATCGGGAGTACTGAGCTTCAGATCCCCGTCAGACCATCCATATTTCGGTATCCCTAAATTACTCCAGGCGAATGCCTGGATTTTTCCTCAAAACGGCTATGGCCGAATATCTTGCCCCCAATTTACTCCTGTCTGTAATTACCACGATCCATACGAGGCCTAAAGCAATAATAATAAAAATAAGTGTTGTTGCTCTATTTGGAATCCGTATAAGGAATGGTCAAGCGAAAATATATCGCAAATTTTGTATAGGACCTTGCCCCCTGATAACAGTATTTCCAATCTGATTAACATGTTGGTGTGTTTAGTCTGGTTCGAAAGACATGGAAAATTTATTACAAAATGATGATCACCACTTCCAAGTACTCTTCTTTTCCTACGAACACCTAACCGCGACCGAGCGTAGGCGGCTACCACGGTCGATGTTTACCTCTCCACTAAGGGGGCCGCCACGCTTAACGTCCCCATCCGAAGTACGAATCGATGGTAACGATACAGCAATGCTTCCGTTGCCAATGCGGGGCACCAAGCCTCGGACTGTAACAAAAAAGTGTGTTGCATCCGCTACGGCGGTAACCACAGCAACCTGGTATGCTCACGTCCGCGAGAAGCAACGCCGACATGTGCTAACTGTGGTTCTGACCACGCCGCTAGCTACGGGGGATGTCCTGTGAAGAGAAAGCTCCAAGCTGCCATCGGAGGACGTCAACATAAACCCAGCCACATCCAACCAGCCGAAGGACCGGGCGACCCACAGAAAAAAAAAAAAAAACATCAAGCCGCAGTAAAAACCATCCGCCGACCGACAAAACTGACCAGCACGTGCAACAATGCTGCAACCACGAGACAAATCGAGAAAATCAGTTGGGGAAAATCGTCCAGTTGCTGACGCACCTTATTACGGCGATGATCCCCAACTGACCATACTAACCCAATAGGAGGTTTTAATATAGCCATTTTCCCCCCAAATGTGAAAATAAAATGTGTCCCCAAAACAACACCCAACTGACACCTAGAAGTTATACTACCAAAGGTAGTGGTACTTCAACAACAGTCGTTGAGGCTGCGAAAAAAAAAATAATAAAAAATAAATAAAAAATCTCCAACAGTCTGGCGTGCTTATGCTTTCTCTCTATACGCATTGCGGACAGGTTTAGGATTTAACTGAAGACTTTGGTGCACAACCTGGTGATAAGGAACTGTGCACCACCACCTCTCCTAGCCTTCCACTACCAATACTGGCACCAGCTAACACCGTGTCAGCCGTCGAACAACATCGTGGTGCCTAAACCAACTAAGCGCAAGACGTTCAAAATATTGCTTCTTCTCAAGTAAACAAAGCTAAACAAAATGATGCATGTCAAATGATAAACGGATGCGAGAGGTTTTTTTCTCTTCACATTTGCAATCAAGAAATGGAATATTAGAAGCAAAGCTAAATAATTGTGAATTCACTGACTCCCATTCGTTCACTTAAATAACCATTTAGAATGTGTTCCCAAATGCAAATTTTCTCATATGTTGGTCAGTTTCTTAACGGATGTAACAACATGTATTGTCGATTGACGTTAATAAAATAGGTTCCTGCCTATTTCCCTGGCCGTCAATGAATGTAATTGAGAGGTTCCATTCGGGCTTTGATTTTACTGCCTGAGTAAGGGAAATAAAAATGTGTGCGAGTGCCAAGCCGCGGGAAATTAATGCGGTAGCTATATTACGGAATGTTTATTCAGCTGTTTAACCGAAGGATAAAAGAAAACGTACGTGTAATATAATCTGAATCAGCATGTTGAGATTCTCGTAGTTTTTTTAAGCAGTGAATTTTTTTACTTAAAAAAATCCGTTAGATCTAACGGGAAACGATAAATTCCAACATTTCCTATACAGGTATGCAGGAATTATTACTACACCAGTACTTGACAACAGAAGGTTTTCAAACATAATCTGTTTTATCAGAAAGTGTGACATATTAGGTTATGAAACATTGCCGCTTGCTTCATACTGAATTATATGAGGCAGAATGATGCGTTAGCGTTATGGATATCTTTAAGTTTGATTTGTGGCATTATCAGACAGAAGTAGTGAACAAAAGAGATAATTCGGTTGTAATCAGAGCTACAGAAGGTTCTTCTCTGTTTAAAGTCGCAAAGAAAATGGAGTATTCAGTGCGCTAACGAAATATTTGACACGTTTTATTAATGCTGTATTGATGAAATACGGTGGAGCTTTCTTCATGCATGAAATACAACATTACTTCGTTTAGGAATTACTTATTATATTAATTAGGAGCCACATTTCTATTAAATCAGATGGGAATTAACTGAAAAAATATATTTTTATATCCACGTTTAAAAATGTTGTTATGATATGAACTTATTTTCACAGATATTTGTTTTAATTACAAGAATGAAAGAAATATATTTCAGCCATACTCTATTTTATTTATAAAATGTCTTGCCTCATGGATTGTAATTAAAGTGTGAGATTAGAACCGGTTATAGGCTCAAATTCTGAGGTAGAATGAAATCACATAATTATTAAAAACTCTTATACTGGGTTTAATTTGATGTAAGTTTCACACCATTCGTTGGAAAATAAGTAATTTTTATAGAACTTTTTACTGTCAGCACTGATATAATGACCATCAAATTAAGGTTATGTTTCCTTTTGCAGATCTTGAAAATATGACAAATGTTTTGTTGGATAAAAGTAGTGAGAAGAGCTGGAGGAAGAATGTAGAAGATGGATGGGCTAGGTTCCCGGAATTAGGTTTTCTGAAAACATGGTGTTTGAAGATCGGTGGATAAGGTAACATTTTCTGGAAAATATACTAATAATTATAGGAAGTATACAAATGTTCGCTCTAAACATTCTTCCTAATTATTAAAACTAATTCTCCATAAAATAATAAAGAATTTACTATTGATCAGTTGCTTGTTTTCTATATATTGCAATGCAAGCAAACCATTGCTGGCCAATAAATCCCAAGGTAGTCTCTATTTAAAAAAAAAAAAAAAAAAAAAGAAAGAAAGAAACAACAAGAAACAGCAAAAAAACGTAATGACTTGCTCGAACACAAACCGATATCTCCATTTGTTCACCGCTGATGCGTACCGTATGTTTAAATATTATGAAGTAATACGTCTCAGATAGCTTACATAGAACCAGTATGAGCGAAGAAAAAAATAATGGAGTTAAATCCAACTAATCTTTTAGTTTTTTTTTACTAACAATTATTATGTAACTGGCGTAACAATTGAAAATATCCTACTACTGTCCCAGTAGGAGCTACAGTCGCTAACTCGTGTACTCGTACTTTAGGGCATTTGTTCCGTCGCGTCGTGACAAAGCATACATAACATTATCACAAGTATTTTAAACGAACGGCTGTGTTCAAAAGCTGAATCATAAAGAATAATGGTAATGCCCAATGTGCTCTGCCCTATTCAGTTTATTATCAAAACATTATGCCAAGATATTTACACTTCAAGCCTTCAACAAGTAATTCTGACCCCATCTTATAGCCATAAACAATCTTTAGTTTTTTATCTGTGTATCTAATGAGTTGACTCTTATTGGCATTTATTTTCATTCCATGTTGATCTACCCATTTGGATATTATATCCTGGTCACCCTGTAGCTTTTAACAGTCTTTTAGTGTTTTGATCCTATTATATACCATTATGTAATCTGCAAACAATATAAATGTTGACTGTTAACTATCAACACAGTGATTCTTTACCACAATGAATAGCAACCGTCTCAATACACTACCCTGTAACACTCCATGTTTACTTCCATCTCTTTTCATAATGTATTTCCCACTCTAACACTTTAATTTCTGACTTTTAAGAATTCCTCTATCCAGCAAGTAATTTTGGCATCAAATCCAATAGTTTTCACTTTATTTAAAACTATTTTATAGCTCATTCCGTCAAATGCCTTAGAAAGATTTAGTATTACACTATCAATTTGGCCTCCCTTGTCCAATTCATCTGAAATATCTTGCATATATTCCACCATCTGAGATTCACATGAATATGCTTGCCTAAAGCCATGTTGTCGATCTGCAAACCAGTTTCTTTCCTTACAGACATTTCTGATGTAGTTGCATATCAATCTCTACGTCATTTTGCCTATCACTGATGTCAAACTAATCGGCATCTAATTTTCAACCCTATTTGTCCCCCCCCCCCATTTCCCCCCCTCTTTTCCAGTCCTCTGGTAAGCAGCAAGATTCCAGACTCATTTTAAATCCAATGTCAACGTAAGGTACAATATCGCATCCCACAGTCTTTAATACATTTGAAGTAATAATATTATCTACACCAGCCCCTTTGCATAGTTTTAGTTTTCTGAGTCCCTTCATAATTTCCTGAGAATCTATTTCAAATTTTGTAGTTTCCTCGTTTATACTTATAGGAAACTCTGCTCTGATTTATTCCCTCCCGTCACAGGATGATAGTCCCTTGAGGTCTCATTAAACCACTCACTCAATATCTCTGCCATTTTAAATTCCTCAATGACTTCAACTCCATTGTTGTCTACAATTGTCTGAATACCTTCTCTTAGTTTTCTAACATAACCATAGAAATTTCTAGATGCATCGTTCAGTGATCCCCCTGTACCAATAACATTCTCCATTTGCTTCTCGCTTTGCTCTTGTTAATTCCTTGTTTAATGGTTTCAAGTATTCCCTACTGCCTTCTTGTCTCTTTACTCTGTTGTGTTATAATGATACATTTTGACATCTAAAACTTACTGTTGCTATATCAAGTTTGAAAGATACATTGGGGAGTAATACGAGGGGCAGTCAAAAAGTTCCCGGAATTTCATTGTAATTCTTTATTAACAGAACGTAAGTACACATTTACTTAATCTCCTTCAAAGTAGGCTCCTTCTGAGCACACACACTTGCTCCACCACTCCTGCCATTGCTGGAAACTACGATGAAAATCCTGTTTTGATATCTTCCGAAGAACAGTCGTCGCTCGTCCATGAGAGACCCCCACTTCTTGTGCCAACTCGTCGATGGTCATTCTTCGGTCTGATCTGATTAACTGTTTCACTTACTCGACCATTGCTTCGGTTTTGGAGGTTGAAGGTCTCCCACTGCGACTCTCGTCTTCCAGCGATTCTTGTCCACCATTAAATCTTGACAACCACTCGTAAACGGCTGTTTTCTTTAACTTTTTATTTTATTTTAACTGCTTAACGTCTCTTAACAGCGAAGTCTTTAAAGACGGAAAGGAAGGGGGGCAAGGAATGAGAAGGAATTCGGCCATGGCCTTTTGAAGGAAGCGTCCCGGCATTCACCTGGAGAGATTTGGGGAAACCATGGAACATCCAAATCTGGATGCCCGGACGATTCGTCACCGCAAACTGTTTGTAAAGCTAACAAAGTCTCTGAAGCAGATTTGTCCAATCGGCATATGAACTTGATGTTCGCCCTTAGCTCAAACTGTGACATCGCGCCAACTGATTACCACACAGACCGAGCGTGGTGCGTGAGCGGTTAGCGCTCTTGCCTTGTATTCGGTAAGACGCCGGTTCGAATCCCCGTCCAGCATCCAGATTTGAGTTTTTCACGGTTTCCCCAAATCATTCCAGGCAAATGCCGGGATGCTTCCTTCAAAAGGCCATGGCCGAATTCCTTCCCGTTCCTTGTCCCCAGTCCCATCCCGCCTCTAATGACCTCGCCGTCGACGAGGCGTAAAGTCATAAGTAAAAAATAAATAAATAAATTACCACACAGACCTACCTTCAGCTGCACTGCAGTCACACTGTCTGTTATGACCTGTTCAGATCTGTCAAACTCAAAACAATTGCATCACAAATGCCAACACTACGACAGAATTCCAGGAACTTTTTGACTACCCCACGTAATTTAGCCTTGTTCGATTACTAATCAACTGAAACAAAGGAAAAAAACGTCATAAATACCATTGAATTATTGTGGCACCCTATTTTCCCGCGCTCTCTTGATTTAAAGGTGCGTTTCCACTTGAGAGTAGTCGCGCCAGAATCTCTGAAGACTTACTCTGAGGAAGGTGTCCACTTGAGAGTGGATTCTGGCTAGCTCGTCTCTCGGCGAGCTGTTCACGGGAACAGTTCTGGCGACAAATTTCAGAACCCCGTCCACATGAGAGCAGTGGAGAGTAGTCAAGATGGCGGCGCACAATAGAAAAGTCGCGTGATCTGTGTTTGCTGTTACTAAAGGCATGTAAAAACTGAGTAGGAAAAGCTGCTTGATTAAGCCTTGGATAAAAAGGAGAAGCGTTTCCGGAGTCAACCATACAATGACACCGGAATTACAGATCGTAGACGCGCAACAGTTTAGAAACTTTTGTAGATTAATGAGCTGTGAAGTTGAGTTTATCATAGAATCTCTAGGATCAACTATTTTCAAACAGGACACTAAAATGAGAAAATCTATATTACTATATGAAAGAGGTATGACTACTCTCCAATTTTTTGCTTCGGGTAAATTAATTGTTTGCATTATACGTTGTTTTTATTTGATTTTTTTTTATTATTATTACATCGCCTTGACATAATTTTTGGGGGATTCGAATTCAAGTCTCCATTACACTAAACTTACGAAATACGATGTGTTGGAAAGACAGTGAATTCTGGAATTACAAACTTCAGTGCATTGAATTAAGGCTACTTTCGACTGCTCCAATTCAAGTTTTCCTTTTTTTTTTTTTTTACAGTACTTGAGAGTTCTTGAAAAATGAATAAAATCTTACTTCATTTTTGAAATTCCTACTGTCATTAGAATGTGTCTATAAGAATTATAAAGACATTGTTATGAAAATAAATATTATGAAATTGTGTAAATGCATCGTTCATATACGAGAGTTAAATTCTTGGGCTACTTTTGAACTTCATCTCCAGATTAAGAAAATTTCTCTCCTATTTCCTTCGAAACATTTGGTTTTTTAATTTTGTCACAGTAATCGGAACATTTCACACTCCACAGCAGTTCTCTACCCTCACACATTTTAATTAATTCCTTTGTTTCTTCTGATGACCAATTTTTACTCAGCTGGTTGCTACCTCTCGCCTCTCAGCTTCTGCTCTCAGACTTTCGAACAGTGTTCGTATTCTGCGAGCTACCCTCAGACAGCACAAGAATGACGTGTCGACTTGCGAGCAAGTCGATTGTTGTCAGCTCTCAGGCAGTAGCTCGAGCTACTCTCATGGCGTGCCCACTTGCGAGTTACGCTATCGAGAGCTTCTCGCCAGTATTTACTCTCAAGTGGACACTCACCTTAACCATTCATTCTATGACATGGCTACACATGTTTACTATATTCCAAAGTTATCTTAGTAGGAAGCCAAGTAACTCATGCTGTTCTGTAAACTTGTCCCGATAACATTCTGAACAATGCTCAAATAACGAAATCTACTCATTAGAGGTGTAAGAATAAGAATTTTACCGTAGCTTCATTTGCAATAGTAAAGAGTCCTTCTCTGAAGAAAAAAAAAACGCTATTTTTTTGGTAAAAATTTCGTCGTGATAAAATATTCTCGGATGTTCTGCCGTATAAGTTCTGCCATAAACGACTGTCTTCATCTGGTGAACTGGTAAGTCGAAGTAGTTAATACAGCAACACGTCATCGACCAACCATTTCTCCAAATGAAGACAGCGGAGGTAGCTGTAGAAACATTGTGTATGGCAGAACTTATCCGGCAGAACACCCGACAAAAATTTTTGTAACCTGTCCCCCAGGAAAGACTTTATTCTCAAAAAATTTTCCTGTTTTGGACATCAAAAATACAAGACAGGTAGTGCTGTTTATAAACTCGCCAAATTATAGTTTGAAGGCTGTTTTTGTGTGCAGTGGTAACAAATTTCCTACAATACTTTGTATGTTTGTAGTATCAAGTTTGTGCAGGTTCCTCAGTAAAACCGCAAGTGTCCTTAACGTCATCGTCACTGTATTACAGACTAGGCCCAACAGTGACGAGGAATATATCCACCTGCCGATGAGCTAAATGCGATTGGAGATAGTGCACGAATCCTCCAAACAAGTGGATGTGTTCAGAATAGGACAAGATTGGAGTGAGAACTGGAAACCTATAAATTATTCACGGTTTGAAAATCTTGCATGCTGAAGATGTGACGAGCGGTAAGTGTTTTACAGTTCTCGATCGATGTGGCATTTGGAGAGAGTCATCATACAACCAGAAGACTTTGTAATAACTGGTACTAATATTTACATTTAATTGTTGCATGACTGAGCGAATCCTGGAATAGCCAACGATTCCCAGCGACCAGATTGGAGTTGGTATCGGGAAAAGCAGGTACTCGATGGAGGCGACTGGGTTGGTTCGCTGGCGGGCTTGTCGCGTGTAGTCAAAGGACGACATTCAGCGCTCGAGACAGTCGGTTATGCTGGGAACCAGTTCTTCTCTTGCTGTGAATCTATCACACGAGTGGTAAAGTTACGTCGCACAAAAACTAATGGAATTATACTCAAGAGCAGTTAAATACAAACAACACACACGCGTTGTGATTCCATGCTCTCTTATTCATACAAATTCTTTGTATGCCGACCCCGGCAGCGTAGGGGATAGCTTGCTAGCCTCGCGTTGCAGGGGTCGCCGGTTCGAGTCCGGCCGAGGGCATGGGTGTTTTTAATTAAGTGTTGTGTTTGTCTTGTGTCGTCTATACCAAGTAGAATCTATAATACATTGAATGATACAATATATCGTTGCAAACAACAAAATTACATAGTGCTGGCTGTATGGCCGAGTAGCCAAATGCCATTTAAAAAAAAAATTCTTTGTTTGTGTCCCATGTTTTTGATAATGATTTTTTTAATAATAAAACGTTTGCGTCATTTATAAAATTCATCTTAACTTATTTAAATAAAATTGTTAACCTTAAGCTATGTTGCGGTTACTTGTGGTGCAATTCAAGTGAATCCAACTATTTATTTATCCTATTTATCGAACGAATTAGTCTATTTCTTATCAAACTAATTAATTAAGACCACGCAAGTAACACATTAAAATATAGAGTATGATGCTAATATGAAAAGAGTTATGAGAACGTTAAATTCGTGTGAGATATGGTCCAGTACAAAAATATTATTAAAATATATTCGGAGATTTGATGGTCTTTTCTTTTTTATTGCTTGACTTGTAACTAGGGAACCGCAGTGACAGGATGTATCATTTCATTTCAGAACAAAAATCTATGTAACAAATGTGAATCTCTTGTTCCTGGGCAGAGGAATGTTTGAAGTGCCTTCTTAGTGAATGCTGAAAATTTTTTATGTATCTTCACTCTTTATTTAAATCTGAATAATGTAAGACTTTTTGATTTTTGTATGGATATTTTTCCTGTTTTGTATTAAAAATACAATACATTAATGAAGTATGGGATGCAAAATTAAAATAAGAAATTTTCGTAGGACCACAATACATGATGAACATTTTGAAAAAAATGTTAAATCCACTGAAAAAAATTATCTCGGTTCTCCTTAAAAGATATCTGTTTTAGATAGAAATTGTATAGCAGAAAATTATTATTATGTAATGAGTAATTTAGTGCACTTCATTTAAAGCTATGGGAAGAAACATGCCTTCAAAACTACACTCCTGGAACTTCTTCTCAACAAACTTTTGGACTTTCATTTATAAAAATGGCGAGCGTTTATCAACAGAAAATTTGTTCTAAACTTAGCAGATTCGAATTCAGCTCAAGAAATATTCTTCGATTCAGTGTGTTTAAGCTCAGGCCTGGCATTCAGGAGGACGTGTAGGCCATCTAGATTTTAGTTTTACATAGCTTCCCGAAATCACTCGAGATGAATGATAGGATGAGTCATTAAAATGGCCATGACTTAATTTGTTCCCGCTCCTTATCCCTATCCTCTCGCGGCTCGAGATCCATAAGGTCCTAAGGGAAAAACAGACAAGTCTGTTTAGTTCTTGTGGAAGAACAGGAGTTCACTTTTGCCTTTCACTGTAATTTACTTTCGGTATAGTCGCTTTCAAATTGTATTAGTAATTGTTTATTGTTACGATTTTAATATCTGCGTTTATGTCTGTGAGTAGATGGTTATTTATCGAAGAAGACTGAATGAATTCTTAACTTCAGAGTTTAATGCGTTGTTTGTGTCTGATTTGTTACTGACAAATGTTCTAAGGATAGAGTAGATATTGTGTTTTTTAAAATTGTTATTGATTAATTTGAAGTATTATTTGAGTATGTCATTGAGTAAAATTTATTTCCGTTATTTGCTGTTTCAGAAACACTTTCCTTTATTGGGATTGTATTTGTTGCAGATACGCATGTGTGATCAGTCCTGAGAAGCTAAAATGACTGCAATACAGTCAGCAAGAAGTAGTGGTAGAGTTGTTTGTAGGCAAATTAAATGTTGCTTAAAATGAAATAAAAAAATTGGAGGATTACACTGATATTGAGTCAGAGGTGCTAAAAGGAAATGATTTTTCAGTTCCAAATAAAGAGCAAGTATTTAAAAAGCAATCAGAGGAAAACCATTCGACGCGAATAATATGAATTGTAGGTCGGAATTTTTCAGACCTTTTAACATTTCTAACCAACAGAAGGTAGCCGTAAATTATGATAATCCAATAGAATGGTTCAGATCTGTATTAGACGAAGAACTGAAATATTAAGCAAACTTTCATTCATAATATCATGGGCTTCATGCCATTGCATGAGCGCATATGCAAAACATACTTTACTTTGAAGTTAACATCATGTGCTTCAAAATTGATGATTCCGCAAATACAAGAAAACAGAAGTGAGATCATGTTCACAATAATTTGTGATAGAAAAAAATCAGGCAAGGAGGAATCAATTCCTTTCACTTATACCACAGAGTTGGATCAAACAGAAAAAATTACATTAATGTAGTTTCTCAAATTGTTTACATGATACCTATCCTATATGCCATACAGTGAATGTTCGATATAAAATGCGTCTTCTTTTCTGGCTTCTTATAACAATTAGCATTTAACGTTATTAATTCAGTCACTGCCGAATTCACAGTACAATTAAGTTTAACACAAAAAGTATTAAAATAAAACTGACATTTCAGCCGTCTACGTATAGTAACTTACAAAATCAACAATACTTAAAAGTCTTTACTTAGGAGATATTTTCTCCTTTTTTAATTTACATTTAAAAAGTGAATTAACAAGGAGGGGGGGGGGTGAGAAGAGGCCACATACAATTAAAATACAGAATTGTTGAGGAACACAAATCCTTTTAATTTACTCCTTTGTTCACCGAAACATTTTGAGCAGCCGGAAATGTTCTTCATTAAATGGACAGCTTATATACCATTGTTTTAGAGGTCTTAAAACGATATCTTTATCATTCAAATAATAGGCGGATAATGTAATCTTCAATTCACCATCAGAATTACAGAGAGGTGGCTTTTTTGTATGTGGTTTCTGACTATCACTGTAGATGTAGAACCTTAACGCGGAAATTATGGATACGGAGCTTTTTTCTTTGTAACACGGAAAGTTTGGAAGCTCCGTTTCTGTTATATGTGGCCACCGTCCTTTCTGTTCTCGAGTAAACAGCGTCAGAGGGTTTTATTTCTGTTTTCCTTTGCGTCTAATCTCAAGTAAGTTTGGTTGCTCGTAATAATTATTCTCGACTACCCTTTTCGGCTACCAATTTTGCTAGAGTTAACCCTCTCGTGCCTAATACATACAAATGAATCATAATCTATTCTGTAACTGTTTATGGTGGTCAATAAATCTAGAACCTTGCACAAAACAGGCGTCTTCACTCTGTTATTAATAATTTTCCTTAATTCAGATGTTAGTAAAAGTTGCAAAAAATCTTGAATAATGCTTAAACTATAGAGAAAATATACGTACGAAAAACTTAAGTTAAGTAATTGAGTTGTATGACTGTAAAATATAAAACGTATCGTTGAAAGTCAAGATACAACAAACGGGCAAGTGTATTAAGCGTTCCGTTCTTTAATGACATAAAGCATCGTATATAGTAGGTCAGATGTTGCGGATTAAGCTCCATGCAGCCGTGCAACTGCGCCACGTTGTCACGCATGCTGATGATAGAATCTTTCGGTTACGATCGAATTTATTACAATTAATTTACAATTCAAATCAGTCTGAATTTAGAACATCGTAACTTTAATTATATCAATATGCGGCAAAGTAATCTCAAAGTAAAAAAATAAAAATAAAAAAATCGCCTGTATCAGAAGCAAAAATGAAACTTCTATGCATTTTTCTTTATATTTTTCCTGCATATGTTTTCTGTGTTTTTTTATGTTTTTGATGTTTCTTTCGCGCTGAAGTGGACGAATGATATCTTTATTGCATTTCTACAGTAAATAGGAAATTTGTCCAAATTATTTTCGTAAAAAATTATTAAAAATTCAAAGGGAATTCCACTCAATTATAGAGAATTGCATCTAACCTGATTTTGTATTTTATTTTTAGAGCTTGGAGGACATCTTGGACAAAATATTCTGATGACTTTTATTGCAATCAAATTTCGTTAACAATTAGCTTCTAAGATAATCAAAAATGACGGGTAGACCACAAATTACTAGTTCATAACTTGCATAATTTTTAAAAACTCCTGAAACAGAATGTTAAGTGCGCAGAACGTTTAGTGGGCATATAAAAAACAATCCGGCGCATGAGTACTGAACGCATAAATCGTAACGCTAGCAAATTTCTTCATACCCCGCTAAAAGAAGTTACACTTCAAAAACGTTTGTTTGTTTTGTTTCAACTTACGCAGCATACTAGATATAAGTGTTTTGTTATTCTTTTTATAAATGTGGAGTATTGCCGTAGTTTGGAACAAATTTCAAGTTTTCAGATAGCGGCATTTTATAAATTGATCCGGAAACAAATGGGACAACTTCGATGGACAATCTCTTTTTAAAATTTTAGTAAAAAAACTAAAAAAGTTGTTCTTTTACTTGATGAGATCTAATCAGCGAAATCCCACATGCTGGGGTGAAAAATACTCTTTGGACCGTTTTATTTATCTGTAACACCCGTAGATTACAAATTTATAAAATTTTAAACACTACATTAGGTTCTGAGTCAAAATTTTGATATGAGGTGCAAAAAAAAAAAAAAAAAAAAAAAAAAACAGCTAGGCGACATCAAAGTGACAGCAAAGCGACGGCAATATGGCTCCGGTTCAAATAAGTTTTGCTCGAATTTCTTGTCGATATTGCAATATATTTAGAAATGATAGAAGATTCTGAAAATTTATCAAAATGGGTGATCAAAATGTTGATAGAGAAATTTTCATTTTGCATGAACAAAATTACAGACACGATATGCAGCAGAACTAACGTTAGTAATAGAATAAATAACAATGCTGAACACAATTACAAAAAATGTAATTTGCAAATAGAAAAATGGAACTGCCAACGAAGTAAGGACGTTATAAGAAACCGATTAGGATTAGCAGAAAGAGCATTTTTCAAAATAAATTTTTGGCCATGAATCATTTTTTTTAGATGTCAGAGGGAATATTCTGAAATAGTATGTGTGGCGTTCAGAACTAAAATGAAGAGACCGCAATGTGGGTCACATTTTTAGTTTAACGTTGTTAGCGAGTGCGTTATTTGATGAAAGGGAAAAATGTTAAGGAAGGGCAATGTCAGATTATCTAAGGCAAACAATTGAAGACCTACCTTGTATTGGGTATGCGGTATTAACGATAATAATAAAAGATGTGAAGGAATGCAATTTTCCTTCCAGCCGGAAGAAGTTTGAAAAAGTAAAATTAAAAACTAGATTTGCGTATAATACTCTAAGAATACTTGCTTTGAGGGACACTACAACCATTTGATCATCGACTGCCATGGAGTGATCTGGACAGTACATACAATAAAATTGGAAAGATACAGAGAAGATTAGCATTACATGAAACGCAAAATAGTGAAGCGTAGTGCAGTTGATAAAGGCGCGTGACTGGGGGACAGAACGTTGAAGCCTGGTATCTGCTGCAATTTTTACGGTCTTAAAAACTGACCTTCACCTGTGTCAAAGCTTTATTTTGTCACGTGAAGTATGCTAAGACAATCCGTGGTTCATATTCCATGTAAAACCTTAGGTCCATATTCCTGGTAAGATCACGAGTGTAGGGTAGTAACAACATATGCGCATGCGCGGCAAATCGAAACACTGTCAACCAGCGACCGAACTGCTCGTCGTGGTATTCCGATCAACAATGTCATACGTCCCTTTTATATTCTAATTTCTAACATTGAATCATTCGGCATCGAACCGTTGTATTTAAGCAATAATTATTGAGTTTACTAAACGTGTGACGTGCAGAAAATAAGAGATCTATTAGCGTAAGGGCTAGAAGGTAATTTGTAGATAAACAAAATTTTTATATTTGCTTATAATTGCAAATGCGTCGGTTGGGTTGATTTCTGGTGGATAATGGCCGCCGTCTGTTTGTGTGTGTGTTTTTTTTTTTTTTTTTTTTTTTTTTTTTTTTTTTTTTTTTTTTGTGCTGGTACCGCAATTCAGAAACCCGATCATTTCATGGAAAAAAAATTGCAAAACAAGCATGTGATCCATTGCAATTAATCAATAGTTGCAATACAAATAATAATAATAAAAGAAACCTCTTTTCATAGATTACAGCTGATGTTTCCAAAAAATCAATATCAGTCCTAAAAAAAAAAAAAAAACCCGAATAAATTTGGATGCAAGTTAAGCATCTATTCAACCTCCGTGGGACATGAAGCCATTTAGCCATTAAATAGTTGTACAAGACAATTTATCAACACCGCTCGCTGTCTCCAGTAATTCTGCAACTAAACAATCACACGTTCCGGGTTCTGATCCACAACTTGGCGCATAGCTGCATTTGCGCAATCAGGAGCTTTCCCCACCGCCATCATTGTCAGTGTTTGCCCTCAGCTGCCGCCTTGGTTGCGGGCCGATTAGCGACCCAGCTGGCTGCTGTGGCCGCAATAACGCCGGCCACTCCTCCGCCGTCTGAATTAATGCGGTCTGCCTCGAGAGGGCGCTGTTTTTGCGTGTGCATCTGCATTTCAAATGCTGCGGCGCCCCTACACACGCCATTCCGACGACAGGCAGACCGCCGCAGGCAGCCGTATAAAGCGAACCTCCCCCCCAAGTAGGAAGTGTCTGCCGATCACGAGCCGATATTGGATTTGTGACTTCGCCTCGGGAAGTGTGTGCCGCTTATGACTCCGTCTGGAGATATAGGTCGTCTCGTAACTTGGTGGCTGGTTCTGAAGTTGACGTCACGTAATGGGCCACCCTACGACAAGCTGCTTCCAAGACTACTTTGTTCTCGTGCAGTAGATTTGAAGCAGTTAAATAAGAACACCAACTCAAATGCATAAGCGAACAATTTCTACCCTAATCGCCTCATTATGAGTCACTCACTCGCGAGAACAGCATGCTAAATACGTCTTCACACGTACATTTTCTAACAAAAATTGTTCAAAATAATAATAATAATGAGTTGACATATTTCAGCCATCTTAGATTCCTTTCAGAAGCTCATATTAACAAATTATTAATCGACTAGCTTCTAAACCCGGGCTGAACGCAGTATTGTGACAATTTTTTTCTTTGCACTTGCTTAACTGCATGGAATTTTTATAACACAATCATCATAACCTTGACTTTGTTATAATGTCGTACATATTTCGCTGATAGTATACATATCGATACAGTTGTAACTTCGACTGAATTAATGACGACAAAAGTACGGAACCAACGAAATTAAGAATTTATTTATTTATTACTTTTTTATCTATCTTGTTTCATGGATCCCTGCTGAAGAAGGACCTCTGGGATGTGAAACATATCATAGTTCATACACAGACATACAATATGAATCATAATCATAGTGAAATCAATCATATGTTACAAAGAAAAATAAATAGAATAAAAATAAACATTAATTTTTACAACTGAGTTTTGTATAAGGTTTTATTGAATACGATTAATACCTTGTTCAAATTCTTGAATGGAGTAGAAGGAGTTACCAATAAGATAATTTCTCAGTTTTCTTTTTTAAATATATCTTTATTATCTGTAAACTGTTTTATACTCTTGGGAAGTTTATTAAGCAGATGTATCCCAGAATAATTAACTCCTCTTTGTACTAATGAAAGAGATGTTTGTGTTTTGTGCAAGTTATTTCTGTTTCTTGTATTGAAATTGTGTACCTGTGAGTTAGGCGTAAACAGGTGAATTATGGATCCCAAAACCTTATTCTATATACTTCGTAATATAAGTTTTATTCCTGATCTACTTGTAGGTGACATTCAGCACGATAAATAAGAAACTACTAATATCCACATGAAGTAATGGTTTCAATAACATGGCGCTTATGAAAGCAGTTTAAATTGTTTACAAAATTAAATTAATAGTGAATTATGCTGTAACAAAATGTGTCAGTTGTTATTCTCGTATTGGCTGAATTTTATTCAACCTAACCACAGTCTGTGCTAATATTGCCATTCGAAAATCATAATTTATATCATCCGCGAATACATTCGCTGTATCGTGACATAAATTTTACTTATCAGAACTATTTACATGTATCTGATGTAATGACAGCAGTAATAAAAAGCAACTAATTATTAATTTCAACACAATTCATACTTTTGAATCAGTATTTTTTAAATTCATTTCTTCGAGTTTACAATAACAGTGACACAGAATATTGCAGAAACACCTACATCGAAATAAATATTTTGTAATCCTGTTTAAAGTACTAATGAGTTTAACGCAGTGTTCTAAAAGCAATTATTATTAAGTAACACTCATAATCTTAGAAATGTTTTAATTTGGTTTTTAGTTTAGTAACTGCAATATCTCTCGACAGAGGGCACAAGAAAACACATACATCGACTGAATATAAGTAAACAGAAAGCAACTAATAATTAATATGTTGATGTTTACGAAATACCAACTACCATTTCAGTGTTTTGGTAATTCATTTCTTTGCGGATGTTTAATTAAATATAACTGTTACTAAATACCGCTGATAACCTCTACTATGCAGTTATCTCTGACTGTTGTTAATACAGCAACGAAGGCTGGCTGCGTGAGATGGATACACAGTGACCAAGATTAGTGTTTTATTATCATAGATAATGAGTACCGTACATAAAAATTTATTGCCTTCAAATGACAATCGAAAACAAGTACGTCACTTATACCGACTCTTTCTCAGTAGAAAATTAGCGTGTAGTGGACGCTACTTCACTTATTCACATTTTGCTTTCACAGTTGAACAAGAAAAAACTTGAATCATTGTACACCCAATTATTCCAAGTAACTATCTCGGCATTGTAGTTTTTGATGCTACTAGGACTTTACTGAGTGTAAATAAGACTTTATTCTTATTGATATATCAAGTTTCATGTATTGCGTACGTGGCGAAATGTCAGACTTCACACTTAGGTTAAATTGTTGCGAGAACAATAATTACAACTCAAGAACGTGTCCAGGATATGCACCAGAGTGAGATATTTTGGCAGAAGCTAAATACTTTAATGATAAGTATATCATACAATTATTTAATACTAGGTTAATATGGGCTGTACAATAGAGCAATGGAGTACGTGGCAATTAGCAGGTGACGTATCGTAAGAGTCTGAGATATTCGTCATTGACACGTAACGGAACAACGCTAGGTCATTGTTCGTTGAAGGATACTGTTCCCGTACCCAGTGGCGAGAGAGACATGTGTGCTTGTCAATACACAAAGGCGCTGACGATGAATGTCTCCAACAAGTCGGGTGGCCATCGTGTTAGACTCTTTTGGTCTCTCCATTTTAAACGTCAATTCGAATAAATTTGTGGTAGAAACTAAGCCGCAGTAATATATGAAAGGCAGTGAGGTGAACTAGATAGGGATGGGCTGTTTAACAAACAAGATGCGTTAGAAAAAAGACATTTCATACGTGTGTGAGTGAAAGGAGAACAGTAACGATTATTGCCGAAATAATGCAAAGACGCACTGCCTATAACAATAAACGACTCTGATAATTTCGTGAGTATATTTTACCCAATAAGGAACTTGCTATTATTTTGTTTATAAATTCTGTCCACATTTTGAGCATATCCGGATGGTGGAAACAAGACTTAGGATGAGAGTTGGAGCACGCACGAGGAGAATGGAAGGGAGAATTTGATATCGGAGCTGTGGATGTCAGAAAGCGGGCTCTTGATATTCGAGCAGTCGGCCTAGCTAGTAGAAATACAGAGCGTAATACAAGCAATCAGACTTTGAGTTGAAAGATTTGCTATCAACCTATGGTATTTTGACTTTCGACACTGAACTTATAGATTCTCACATGGTACTGTGAGGGTGAGGACGACTGATGAGCCAACGACCACGTAAAAACTGCGTAACATTTTTATGGTAATAGACTTCACCGAATTATAACGACGAGCGTTTGCACACGAGTATTTAAACCACCCAACTGACGCTTTAAGTGGAGCAATCCACACAATAAGGGACAGTGCACAAACTACGTAGCTTGGCTGGAAGGCTACGCTGGGCTACGTGGGGGGAGAGGGGGATTCCGAGCAAGACAACGTAGCTTTCCTTTCATAACATTTTTCACAGTTAAAATGAGGAACAGAACTCACAACAGCATGTCAATATTTATTTCCATCAGTTAATTATCTCCGTATGCAATTTACAATAGTCTGACAAGAGAAAACAGTACAAAATGTCTTCTGGAATCAAAAGGGAAAAAAGCTACGTGCTACATACGAGTGTGTGTGTGTGTGTGTGTGGGGGGGGGGATAGGCAAAAGCCAAGTAGCACGTAGGGTTACGTGGGGGGGGGGGGGAGGGGGGGAAGGGGGGTTCACTGGATGCCAAAATGGAGCTACGTGGTTTATGCAAGCTCTCTAAGAGTTTCACTACCGAACAATAAACTGAAATTTGTCATATCTAAATGTTACGCTTGATATCGAAGTGTGTTGATTATACTAAAGCTAAATTGAAGGTCGTAAGTAAATGGAGATCATTAGGTCTGTATAATATTCCGATTTCCTTTGTAGATATTTCATATTATTTATTTTTTATTTTTTTTATTTTATTTTTTTTTAAATTATAAAGTCACGTGACTATCGATTTTACTGTATCAATGTTTGTAAAGTCGTGTTCAATTTCAAATATTAAGGTTTCGATGTTATTATAGGATTTTCAATTCCATAATCTAACGGTCATGCGTGTAGGACAGAGTATTGTTTTATTAAATATTTTGACTTTTTTATAATATTTTAAAAGGAAATTCGTCCTCCGACTGTTTGGTCATTATGATGTTATAATAATCGGTCAGGTTATGGCACATATAATTTAACTCTGAATATGTTTGTAAATTCATTTCAATCTTCTTTTACTCATAATCAAGGTAATATAACCGGTAAAATTTTTAAATATGACTAAATACATACTTATAATCAAGCATCTGAGACCCAGAAATGTTACAATATAGAGGTGCAGAGATAGATCGAAGCTTTTCCATCAGTTATCGTCGTAAGGGTGACCTTGTTTGGTACCAAGTTGTAATCTACACTCCTGGAAATTGAAATAAGAACACCGTGAATTCATTGTCCCAGGAATGGGAAACTTTATATACACCTTCCTGGGGTCAGATACAACACAACTGTGATCACACAGACAGAACCATAGGCACATAGACACAGGCAACAGAGCATGCACAATGTCGGCACTAGTACCGTGTATATCCTCCTTTCGCATCAATGCAGGCTGCAATTCTCCCATGGAGACGATCGTAGAGGTGCTGGATGTAGTCCTGTGGAACGGCATGCCAAGCCATTTCCACCTGGCGCCTCAGCTGGACCAGCGTTCGTGCTGGACGTGCAGACCGCGTGAGACGACGTTTCATCCAGTCCCAAACATGCTCAATGGGGGACAGATCCGGAGATCTCGCTGGCCATGGTAGTTGACTTACACCTTCTAGAGTACGTTGGGTGGCACGGGATACATGTGGAAGTGCATTGTCCTGTTGGAACAGCATGTTCCCTTGCCGGTCTAGGAATGGTAGAACGATGGGTTCGATGACGGTTTGAATGTACCGTGCACTGATCAGTGTCCCCTCGACGATCACCAGAGGTGTACGGCCAGTGTAGGAGATCGCTCCCCACACCATGATGCCGAGTGTTGGCCCTGTGTGGCTCGGTCGTATGCAGTCCTGATTGTGGCGCTCACCTGCACGGCGCCAAACACGCATACGACCGTCATTGGCACCAAGGCAGAAGCGACTCTCATCACTGAAGACGACACGTCTCCATTCGTCCCTCCATACACGCCTGTCGCGACACCACTGGAGGCGGGCTGCACGATGTTGGGGCGTGAGCGGAAGACGACCTAACGGTGCGCGGGACCGTAGCCCAGCTTCATGGAGACGGTTGCGAATGGTCCTTTCTGATACCCCAGGAGCAACAGTGTCCCTAATTTGCCGGGAAGTGGCGGTGCGGTCCCCTACGGCACTGCGTAGGATGCGACGGTCTTGGCGTACGTCCGTGCGTCGCTGCTGTCCGGACCCAGAATCGACGGGCACGTGCACCTTCCGCCGACCACTGGCGACAACATCGATGTACTGTGGAGACCTCGCGCCCCACATGTTGAGCAATTCGGCGGTACGTCCACCCGGCCTCCCGCATGCCCACTATACGCCCTCGCTCAAAGTCCGTCAACTGCACATACGGTTCACGTACACGCTGTCGCGGCATGCTACCAGTGTTAAAGACTGAGATGGACTCCGTATGCCACGGCAA
This sequence comes from Vandiemenella viatica, assembly GCA_031002005.1. Taxonomy (NCBI): domain Eukaryota; kingdom Metazoa; phylum Arthropoda; class Insecta; order Orthoptera; family Morabidae; genus Vandiemenella; species Vandiemenella viatica. Next base: position 12,215,776 of record JARYHS010013631.1, on the reverse strand, counting down.
ACTGGCTGACACTGACTGCGGCGGTGCCCAACCGCTGCGCAGCTAGCGCCCTTCGACGGCCAACACTGCTGTTCCTGGTGTGTCGGCTGTGCCGTGCGTTTGATCATTGCTTGTACAGCCCTCTCGTAGTGTCCGGAGCAATTATGGTGGGTCTTACACACCGGCGTCAATGTGTTCTTATTTCAATTTCCAGGAGTGTATATCAGCGTTAAGAATAGTGTATGGGTGTGACGGTTATTTAAATCATCTGAGTTGTATGAACTAAGAATTGGTCTTCCACTGTTGTTGTTTTTTTCGGGAATGAGGTCTTTCGGGTAAACGTTCCAGGTTAGATTGTTTCGTCGAGGCAAAATATTAAAGAGTGACCAATAGAGATCATTACTCAGTTTAGGAAAGTTACGGAACCAATTTCGTTAGGCGTCAACTCTCAGATTTCGCAGGGTTACAAATTGCACGGAATAGTCCACTGTTTATAGAACTTAATTGTTTAATCTGCTCGAGTTAGAAGCAGTGGATAGGCTGTATTTTTTTATGAATGTGTAACGTGATGTAACGTATGCAGTTGAGATTAGGAATTCTCATTCTGGAAAGGCCCTTGATAGTTATTATTGCGCAACAGTTAGGCTGTGAGCAGATGCGATTTATAATTGTTTGTTCTCACTAGATCAAATGAGATGTAAATTATTTTTGAGGGAAGATTATGTTCGTCCACGCTGAGTGATAAAAAGATATCAAATACTTGAACAGCTGTTGCACTAAATTTCAAATAAGCTCTCCTGCCAATACAACGGCCCTGGAAAATAGATTTTCTGATAAGAGTCTCGAACTACCGAACAATCTGTGAGCATTTGCGTATATTTACAATGACTTATGTTTCAGGTGGATCCTCAGTTGGTAGTTCTCGAGCTCCGTCCTAAAACATTAGACAGTTTTCGTGAGCGGAGAATTCAAAAGATTCAATTATTTTAAGGCTCGTAAGGCTTGCCTAGCCACTGATGGTTTGGAGGCTAGGTCGAAGACAACACGCATATTTAGCGGTGTGGTGTACTGGCGAATCATTTTTTTTTACTCTGCCACGTACCAAGAGTACTCTTAAGTCATGTGAGCTGTAGATTGCATAAATTATACTCTAGCACTGTATATACAACATTTACGTTTATTCTCGAGCTGCACACGATAAATCTTTAATCAATCAAATATTTGCTTCCCTAAGCCCATTTCTACGACCAAATTAATTATTCCTTGTCACTAATGTCAGAGCTCTTCCTTCCATTAGATTCACTCCTTTCCAACAATAACATTCACAATGTGGATCGTCCCTACCTTGTTATACTGATGGTGCTGGTGTAGACTGCTGAGGCTGCCAACTGCTCTCCTCCTAGCTGACTGTTGGCTACCATCTCCAAGTCCGTCACAGTCTCCGGTGATAGACCCTCTATGATCCAAGTTAGCAATACAAGATCTACGATCTAAGAGATGAGATCTAAGAGGTAACAGATTTAAGATAGCCTCTCTGCCTGGTGCACGCTGGTTTTGTTCACCACTCCCCCATTAACTTCACTTGGTGGGGAGGACTTCGGCCCAATCATCTTCTCCTTCGATTCGCTCATCCTTTGCTAAATGACCTCTTTGTTCGGCTTATTTCTCTGTCTAGCTGAGCTACTGTGTTGTGCATTGCCTACGGCATCGCCACATTCCGATGTCTGGAACTGTTTATCTTTATTGTCGTAACTGATCTGGATCTGGGAACACTATGTGAAATCATGTGTGCAATAAATCCCTAAGAAAACCTCTAAAGACCTCATGGGCTATCACAACGGGGTTCGTCTAATAGAATTTGTACTTGTACTTACCGTCTGCAAAGATCATTTTGTTGAATCACTTAATTCCTGATGCTGAGATTTTATCATGTTTACGAATCGCGAAGAAAACGCACTTAAATTGCTTGTAAGGTATAAGCTTCGTGCTTTTCAGCTAGTGAGTCTTGGATAATGAAGATACCTTCTGCACTCCTTGCTTCAGGCTCGTTGCGACCCAAAGCACTTAATGTATGACAATAGGATGCATTCACTAAACAATTATACTGTCTCCAAGCCACATTTAACAAAAATGGTGTGTCCTTTCCACAATGCTGTCGTATTTACGAATCTCTGGCAATGGAAACAGCTCACGTTGCCCTGTACCTGCGGACAATATTCTGATTGATGAAACCTGCTTTGATGTCTAGAGCAACGATAAAGTGAGGATTTCCATGAAAAAGGTAGCAGTGCTTTGAATTTTACTATGTATGATACGTTTCATCAGTCTCACTTCGTCCGCATTTACTGCTTCTCACTGTTTCTAGCGTTTCTTATTTTCTACATCAATAAGTTCACAGCAAGTCATATAGCACTTAATTCTGTTCAAAGACTTAAACTGCTAACTATGTTACCTTCTTGTTGATAACGACGTTGGAATCCTAACCACTAGTAGATGTTTCTAACAGCGACTTACGGTCGCTTCTTTGCCGACTTTAGAGTCGCTGAAAATTTTTTTTTAACCCGTATGTTCACCCTGTACCCAAAGAACTATTTCTAATTTGCTCCCATGTGTCCGGATGAAGTGACGTCAGTCACACTAGTCCTATTCCTAACTGGGTGCATCAGGTGTCGAGTCACCGAAAACTAAGCAGATATACCAATGTACTAAGACGCACAAGATTCCACCGTCACCTCCTGCGAGTTAGTTTAAAAACGCGAGGTGGTTAAGACGTGGGCTCCTAGCGGCACTCACACTTTCTAGTCAATGAACCGCGGGTGCCACAGACACGTACCGGCCACTTGTGGACCAGGTCCTTGCTTGTGAGCCTCTACACAAGATTCGTTTGAAGTTATTCAAATTTTACTCTATGTAGGAACCGATCATTTATTTACATACACCCAGCGAATGAAAGTAGTACTTCAGACTGACCATTCATTCATTGCAGAAATGCGTTGAAAATACATGAAATACATTCAGAATCGGGAAAGGTGAATTTAACTACCTTTATATATAAAAATTCAGCCTCCGTTTTTTTCTACTCACAAAACTTGAAAAGTGGTTGACGATTGACTAGAAATTTTGGGAGAATCAAGGTTTCTAAAAAACCAAAATCCAAAAACCACACACTGTTCCCCTTTACACCCTTTAATTTGTGTAGAAACCCAAATATTTTGTCCGATTTCGAAAAACAGAAAAATACTTTCAACATTTGGTTTGTAAAAACAAAACCCCTCTCCTCCTTTATCCCCACTCTTAATTTCCAGTTTTGTTCATAGAATCACTCAGCTTTTTAACCCTTCTACGTCTTTTCACCCCTTAATTTTTGTCAATTTTCTGTATACATAGCAGCAGTTTCTATTCAATTTTCAGGAACCCTAAAACAAGAACAAAGATACTGCTTATATTTGGTTTGCAAATTCCAACCCCTATCCCCCTTTAAATCCACTCCACTTACTTCCAATGGTGTTTATAGAAACCCACAGTTTTTATCAGCTTTCGATGGAACATTGCACAAGTACAGTATACTCTAAACCAAACAAAAAATACTGTAAACTTTTGTTTACGAAACCCTAACACATCACCCTCTTTACCTAGCATTAAAATAAAAAAAATATGTGAAAAAAATATTTTTTCTTCTTTTCCTTTCATTTTACACCATTGCCAAATCAACGCAAAGCTGGGAATTAAATTGAATTAAATGTTTCCTCAGTGAATGTATGTTCACTACAATACTTCTAGTTACTTCCCTATTTATTTCATACGAGACTGAGCTACAGTGGATCGTGACTGGTTTATCTAGTAATACATCAAATCAATAACTTTTATTTTGTAGGTAGCCTATACTTGGCATATGCAATGGACAAAGTTAGAAGTTGGCAAACGATTCATCAACACTTGCATAAGGGAATTTTTGAACATGAGATGAAACTATAGTATGAAAGTAGCAATGTAAATATATAGCTTCAGGCAGGGCCGGCGTTAGGGGGGGGGGGGGTTAGCGGGTCAAAAGTACCGGGGCCCACCGGCTGATGGGGGGCCCCCGATTACCGACTGTATGGGCCCTCAGGCCATGAAGACACGAATCCGCCAATGGTTTGTAGAGCTAAAAAAAAGGTCGGCCATTTTACCCCGGGCCCGAAATTCCTAGCACCGGCCCTGGCTTCAGGACTACATAGAAATTAATTTTAATGTTATCGCATAGGAAGATCATTAACGGAAGACAATTTTTAATGAAAGCTCTTGTAACGGAAACAAGCTTAACAGTCCGTCAAATGATAGAGTCTTGTGTTACTCGTCGTATGTTAATTGTACCCTCAACGAAGATTGCTGTTTAAGTAATATTCAGATAACTTCATACAAAAGGAGCATCAATGTTCACATTGCGTCGATTATTGGAATTAATAGCAGCGAGGTACTGTTACTTTATAGAGTATTCTACTTTCAATATGTTATAAAAATTTCATCAATTTCACTTTCTTTACTTCGATAGAGCAGTGAGCGAAAATTCCGTCTGGGATTTCAGTCCCATTAAACATATGTACAGTACGTACATCTCCTTCGGGAAAATTCGACCAACCTTCGGCTTATGGACTAAATTAAATTTAGGTGCGTTGGGCGATTTTTGGATACGTAAAATCTAATGAGTTACCGTCACCGACATGCTAATGTTAAAAGTAAATCTGTAACGGTTAAAGGTGTCTGGGAAATGAAGGTCCCGGTTCGAATTCCTGTCTTGGCCTCTTGTACGAGGCTTACTGTGTAATGTGAAATACGCGAGAACACTTCCGTGGATCGGATTCGACGTTAAACCGTAGGTGCCCTTTATCTGGTTCCACATGGGTGGAATGCGCAGCCAATAGAAACTCTGTCATCAGGTCATCAAGACCACACGGTGTTATTATTAATTAGTATATCTGTAGCTATAAGTATACACATTACCAGTAAAGGAATGTAAGGACTATTATGATCTGAGATTAAGTTTCAACAGCTGATTTGTCCAATGGTTGTTGGAACAGAAGAATTAGCAAGTAGGTAAGGAATGCAAAGAAGATGGCGCAAAGTAACTGCCAATATTTGGGTTCCTCTCATAATGTCAGCCTACATCAGTTGTGGCTGCAAGAATCTCATTGTAGCATCTTGTCTCCATTGTCGGATTGGTTACTCCACGCAGAATCTGGACCTTGAGATAGCTTCTGCAGCCACCACGACAGAAGAAATGAAAATAGAACGAATTCACCTCTCTGCTCCTCGTTGTATATTAATTACGTCACTTCGTGGGGTAGAAATCATCCTCCAAAACCTTATTTTAAATGTAGACAATCATTTATATCAGATCGAAGGCTATATTTCAGGTACGGGGACGAACCAATCTCTTTCGAGACTTGCACGCTTCTCTCATAAATGACTACTGGAGACTGTATTGGAGGGACAACTGTAATGTTCCTCTGTCTGTTGTGCGGCTAGCCGGATGTGTTAACTAGTTATTAGTAACTAGACCCAAAGCACTTAAAAAATGACGGGTATAACGGATTTTTATGGTAATGTATTTCTCTCCAGTTGCCTAAATAAATAAAAATGTTGTAAAATAAAGCTCATTGTAATTTATCGTCCCTTGTGCTATTGCAAAAATCTTCAGTTGTCAACTTGGTCCAGGTTACATTTCAGTCTAACCACAATCTCCGCTAATGTTGCCGCTACTAAAGCAAAGCTTCAATCACACGTGAATTAATACATTCGTTGTACTGCATGTCAGTGTCATCATGCATCGCGATATAAACTTGATCCCAAATCTTCACAGGTTCTCACATCTTTCTTTCTTATTTGCTGCGACGAAAATCAATATTTTAACGGGTGAGACTGCTTGCATCCACTGAAATAATGACCCCAGTGAAAACGAAGGATGCTAAAAATAAATCTTAACAACTTAGGCTATGCCATATAATATTTAATTGTGGTTTAGGCCACACAGAACGCGATTGTCTTGAACTTCTTTCGTTCAAACCATGTAATAATTTCCGTTACAAAAATGATAATTAATATGCCAATTTAAACGAAATACATACTTTTCTTTAAATGTTCTGACAATTTCTTAGCAATTGCTTAACTAAATAGAATTGTTGTAAAATAAAATTCAATGTAAATTCTCGTGCCTTACGTTGAAACAAAGTTTCCGTTTCCATCCGGGTCCAAGTTACATTGCAAACTAACCACATAACTACTCTAAACTTGCCACCAGGAAAAACAATACTTCAATCTCACGCATGTACTGTATCGCATTTTAGTGGCAATAATGCATTGCTATATAAATTTGGTATCTAGCGTAATCACTGGGGCTCTTAAAGGAATTGTCCTTCTGGTCTGAAAATTGTTATACA
>JARYHS010013631.1:12150382-12208381 GCA_031002005.1 Vandiemenella viatica | reverse complement strand
GAAACGTGTTCTGAAACAATTAAAATAATATAGATCGGGCACCATCGGAATGGAAACAATTACCATCCCCAAATCGTTAAACAAAATTTCAAGGAACTAGAATAGTCTGTGACAAATGTTCGCCTAGCTCAGTTTTAAACAAGGTGCAAATAGCAGAGACCTATTGTCTCCAGAGCGCTTACGGGTTCATTAATCTGTCTCATGAAACTGGTGCAGGCCTGGTTTGGGTAACACTTTACCGTAGATGTGATGATTGGCTACGTGTGCCGCACGCAGTCAGAGGTGGTGGTTTTCCATCACCATCTCAAGCGTAGGCAAGCCAGATCTTCTTCGAGTCACGTTCTGCCATCAAGTCCCCTCTTGTAGATGCTCCTGCCAGCGGGTAATCTCTTGCCCCACCTCCGTCGTCGAAGACGATACCCTTGGACAGATAAAAACACACATTTTTAAATCATGTGCCTTGTGATTCTGCTATGATTGGTAAGAGGCGTGGTTGCTGAAATCACATGTCTTCTAACACTTATTTCATTTGCGACCCCGGTTCGACGCTCCTGTCGCGTGTATCTGAAACGTCCGGCCATATTCGGCCGGTGGTTATTTTCCATCACGAAGCTACTGCCGCTCAACGCAGTACAGTGACCTTAACGGAATCTGGGGGAGAAGCTGTAGGTCACACAATCCCCCATCCTGGGACAATACCTGGCCCCAAGATGCACGCTGAATTATCCGTTTTCGTATCACAGTTATATGCACCATATTCAATAATATTGTCTCCTCATACCTGAGCAGCATTTTGTATTAATTAACAATTTGAATCGCCCAAAATCTAAAGCATAAAATTAATTTTATCATAAAAATAAAATAATCTGGATAATACATATAAATGGCGAGACGCATCATTGTACATCATGAAACATATGTAGGGCATTAAATATTTACTGCAGATATCATCATCTTCATATACATGGCCAAGATGGGTCCATATAACCTTTAATCCAATCACTGCGTGGAATATAAGACTCTCAATCTTTTCCTCTCTGTGTACCAGCCTTCCTCTTCCACTGTTATATTTCAATCATTTCTTGTCAAAAGTCTGCTTAACTCCTTTCAACCATCTGTCCCTCGATACATCTCTGCGCTTATTTCTTTTAAAGTTCATGTATCAGTTCTTTCTTAGTGTCTTCCCCCATTCCGTTAACATTTCCAAGATACTGTAAATTTTTTTTTTTTTTTTTTTTGTATATGTTTCTGTACTTTCTTAGTCTGTCTATTCTTGTTGCTTTTACCCTGTTCTTCAGAAATTTCGTTCCATAAGACTGTATTCTACAATATGAATCATCAAAGATGGCAGCAGTTTTGCCATCAAAGGTTTTGATCAAGAGAAAAAAAATGATGCTTCAAGAAGTAAATCTAAAACACTTTATTACAAGAGCGTCAGGATCTTTCACATTTTCTTCGTCCGCTCTTATGAACCTACTCCAATATTCAGCGTTCCTGCTATCAGAGAGCGAGGATATAGTAATTTTACCTCGATTTATTCCTCTCCAAATTTTGTTGTAACAGTGTATCAAATAAAGTATCTGCTCAACATACCTGAGGGAGATCAACCAGTAAAATAAAGAAAGCGAAAGAAACAATCTATTGCAATACATAACCCAGAACCTCGAGAAGGTAGAGCAAAGAATTTATCTTTTATCTCTATCTATAAAACGAAAACTACTGAGGGAGGTATCACCGTTTTAAAGCATATAATTAGATTAAAATTTGTGGTATCTCTTATGTTTCAACGTAACATGACGCCGGGGCACTAAATGAAATTCTGAACGAATTGGGAGAAACACCAAAGGTGTAATACCAGCTGTATACTTCGTAAAAAAAATAATACGGTATCTACCGGTTTCTTCCATAAATTTCGGTTATTACGCCATTAGACCCCATGGATTGTCGTAATGAATGCGAAGAGTAAACTACGTAAATTAATCATTGGAAAAAAACACCAGAGAACATCTTTACCATCGAAATTATATTATAGAAGAAAGAAATATATGTAGACGACGCAAGAGACCTTCACCACGCATTGAAGTCACGCCGGGCGGAGGAGGAGTGGGGGGGGGGGGGGGGGGAGGTTAGGCCGCATCCACACAGACACGGGGTATATGTACAAAAACTTCAAGGGGACTATAGCAGAAACGTAATGCCGCATCTGGTGATGGATTATTATGTAACTCGATGAGACAAATAAAAAAATAACGAATACATTTTTTTTGATATCCTGCCTAGTTTCCGAGATATTCTGTCTCAAATGTGAGATGTTTTTGGTTGAAATTCAGAAGAAAAAATTAGTCAAAGTCAAATTTGATGATGGATTCTTATTTAAAAAGACGGGACAAATAAAAAATAAAGAATAAAATTTTTCGATATCTTGCTTAGTTTTCGGGATATACTGTCACCAAATTGAGGGGATTGGGTTGATATGCGGCCTGGACCAAAAATTAATTCTGCAAAAGCCACAGTGAACTACATGGTGGACATGCAGAATGGATATTTCAGTTTTATTACTACCACTTGTGGTTAGGTTGAAATGCGGCCTAGACCAGAATAAAAATAGTAACTTATTACGATGCATCGTAAGCTTAATTTGGAATAGCTGGAAGTAGTTTACATCGCGATACACGTTTTGTCACTAACATGGTTCTCATGAAATTGCTAACTATAATAGATAAATTCTTTGTCCCTTATATATGCAACAACAAAACCATTCTGGTACAGACTGCATTTAGACCTAACCACAATCTCCACTAAATTGCCGGTACAGAATCCAACTATGTAGATACATTCACACACGCGCATTTGAATCGCAAACTGCATTTGGGGTAACAACATCGTTTGATTCATCAAGATTCCTAGATGGCACAAGATGGCATTATAAAATACTTAGACACTTTAGAAAAAGAAATAATCACAGCATCAAACACAATGTGAACTTTGCATTTGTATGGATTCGCAACATGGCCGCTGCCGCCACCGCGCATGCGCATTATCAGCCGAGAGTTTAGAGGCGGCGTCACAGATTTAACGTCATTTCTCCTCCATATTTTTCCTTCCTCCATGAATTATATCTGGCTACGAAGCTACACTATCAACCTACTCACAATAACTTGAAAGAGAGCTTTCCGTCTTACCAGTAAAAGCAATTCGGGAAAATAATTCTGAAACTTTATATTCATCTGTAAAGGTGTGAAAGAGATTTTGGTTTTGAGCTCCAGCGTCAGATGAAGTAGCATCATGAGACTATTTTCTGCTCCAGCGGCAGAAGCATAATGAGACATACCCAATGTTTTATACTTTGAAAGCACTGACAAAATCGATTAAGCAATTTTAAGGTTATGGTAAAATATTGGTAAAATAAATTTGTCGTAAAATCGTATGACATACACTCCTGGAAATTGAAATAAGAACACATTGACGCCGGTGTGTAAGACCCACCATACTTGCTCCGGACACTACGAGAGGGCTGTACAAGCAATGATCAAACGCACGGCACAGCGGACACACCAGGAACAGCAGCGTTGGCCGTCGAAGGGCGCTAGCTGCGCAGCGGTTGGGCACCGCCGCAGTCAGTGTCAGCCAGTTTGCCGTGGCATACGGAGCTCCATCTCAGTCTTTAACACTGATAGCATGCCACGACAGCGTGTACGTGAACCGTATGTGCAGTTGACGTACTTTGAGCGAGGGCGTATAGTGGGCATGCGGGAGACCGGGTGGACGTACCGCCGAATTGCTCAACATGTGGGGTGCGAGGTCTCCACAGTACATCGATGTTGTCGCCAGTGGTCGGCGGAAGGTGCACGTGCCCGTCGACCTGGGTCCGGACAGCAGCGACGCACGGACGCACGCCAAGACCGTCGCATCCTACGCAGTGCCGTAGGGGACCGCACCGCCACTTCCCGGCAAATTAGGGACACTGTTGATCCTGGGGTATCAGAGAGGACCATTCGCAACCGTCTCCGTGAAGCTGGGCTACGGTCCCGCGCACCGTTAGGTCGTCTTCCGCTCACGCCCCAACATCGTGCAGCCCGCCTCCAGTGGTGTCGCGACAGGCGTGTATGGAGGGACTAATGGAGACGTGTCGTCTTCAGTGATGAGAGTCGCTTCTACCTTGGTGCCAATGATGGTCGTATGCGTGATTGGCGCCGTGCAGGTGAGCGCCACAATCAGGACTGCATACGACCGAGGCACACAGGGCTAACACCCGGCATCATGGTGTGGGGAGCGATCTCCTACACTGGCCGTACACCTCTGGTGATCGTCGAGGGGACACTGAACAGTGCACGGTACATTCAAACCGTCATCGAACCCATCGTTCTACCATTCCTAGACCGGCAAGGGAACATGCTGTTCCAACAGGACAATGCACGTCCACATGTATCCCGTGCCCCCCAACGTGCTCTAGAAGGTGTAAGTCAACTACCCTGGCCAGCGAGATCTCCGGATCTGTCCCCCATCGAGCATGTTTGGGACTGGATGAAACGTCGTCTCACGCGGTCTGCACGTCCAGCACGAACGCTGGTCCAGCTGAGGCGCCAGGTGGAAATGGCTTGGCATGCCGTTCCACAGGACTACATCCAGCACCTCTACGATCGTCTCCATGGGAGAATTGCAGCCTGCATTGCTGCGAAAGGAGGATATACACGGTACTAGTGCCGACATTGTGCATGCTCTGTTGCCTGTGTCTATGTGCCTATGGTTCTGTCTGTGTGATCATGTGTTGTATCTGACCCCAGGAATGTGTATATAAAGTTTCCCATTCCTGGGACAATGAATTCACGGTGTTCTTATTTCAATTTCCAGGAGTGTATATTAGATTTTAGCTTGGATCCTAAGCTATCGAATTGTCAAAAAAAACAATCAAAATCTGTATTTTGTTCGCGATGCTGGAACAAATAGAAACATTCAAGATACAGATTTATGTATTCGGTATGTGTTAATGTTCGTACGATGCATGTTTCGATTTTCGAGAAACTTGCCATGTACCATAGACCAAAATGAAAAAAAAAAAAAAAAAAAAGTAAAGGTAAATCAACTTCCTAGATTTGCTCTAATTCCGGAAATGGCTGGTGTGAATTTGATAAAACACGAAACAAATTTTCTTATTGTGAGAATAAAAAATTTTCAGGAGTAAACCAACTTCAATCCACCCCAATTTAGATAGGGAGCGCCTAAATCAACGTTTAGTTTAATTCCGGAAACGGCTATTGCCAATTTACTGAAACTTATTACCAATGTTTCTCATCGGAAGAATAAAAATGTGTAGGGGTAAATCAATTCCTACTGATCCCTTTCTAGACAAAGTGTGGAACAATCCAGATTTGCCTTAATTCCGTAAGAGGCTGTGAAAATTAGTACACAGCGTAACGGTTAAATCAACCCGAAATAGACACGGCAAAGCCGAGAGATCTGTTAGGATTTTCATACATTCGCATCCTCAGCAAGAAAAACTTGATTCATGCTTGAGGCATGGAGTAGCTACTTGACAGTTTCACAGGAATCCGAACGCAAAACTATTCTCAGATTGCTTTCATTCTGCTCCTTGGGAAAAACAAATATAAAGGAAAAACCTTATTTTCCTGTTTCCGATGTGTTATATTTAGGGTTTTGATACCTACTAAATATTAGGCATACCTCTGGCCCATTTATGTTACAGTGACGGACCTGCTAAACAACGAGGCCAGGATTGCAGACCTCGCGGAGAACTTTACTTTGCTGGTCGGAGCGCAGATCAGATTACCCACGGAGGAGGAGCGTCTGGCAGCCGCACAGCAAGTGGAAGATTTTTACTTTGGTGAACAAGGGTTCAACGTGGATAACCCGCAGGCCGTCTACGACGTACGTAATCACCATAAAAAAGTTCTCCTCCAACATAATTATATTAACTTGCACTAAATGGTATTATGATTGTTCTCGAAACCTATTATTATACAACAGAAGTGTGAGAAATTTTCTTCCTCGGTCAGGCAGAATGATCTACTCAAAAACCATATGAACTCTCAGGAAATTTCGCAATGTAAAATTCTGCAAATTTATCACTCCAATACAGCGTAATCGGAATCGCCATCATTGGTTGAAGTGTATAATCGTTCAGAAATTATCTTATATGGTCTCCAATGAAGTTTTCTGATTTTGCTAAGAAATTTGGAGACATCTGCATACGATTACAAGAACTATCATAGTTTTGAAACGTAATTTGGCTCAACCTCTCAAGTATTGGGCTATTCGGCTACTATACAGCTTCGTTGAGCTTAGTATTGACCAGAAAGAGAAGGATGTATGTTAACCAATAACAGGTAGCCATAGGGTTTTCTGTATAACTGCAGGTAGTAATTTTCAAAATGGCCCTGCACTGCTGTTTCATTGTAGATAGTAGTATCATAGGCTGTTGTAGTAAAATTATAGCGTATGGAAAAGATAAACCAGAAGAAAACCTTCTTTATAGCGTCGAAATCGTAAATATTCCAAGAGATTGGTGGGGTGGGCTTCATGTTTTAAATATGTTGTTATTATAATAAATCTCTCATGAGTCTATTTAGTCATATCATAAAAACGAAATAGTTGGTTTACAGTAACTGCAATCACCAGTTAATACTGGTGGTTCTAAACTCTCGATGTTATTTAGCATACCGAATGCTTCATCGATTGTGATCCCCGATCTCATCGCCGTTTCTATGGATCGCGTTTAGACCGAATGACAGAAATTCGAACTACGCGGGTCCGAAAGGGCATTCATGTTCACACTGTACGGTTTCTGTATGGCTATTTTCTATCTCAATCTTCATGAGGCTAAGTAGTGTGCTGTTTGATTACAATGAATCGTAAACAAATAATTGCATTAATGTTATACAAGCGTCGACGAAAAGGGTTGTGCATACTTGTACTATATTCTTGGAAAAGGTGATTAACCTATTGGAGACTGAAAGAAAATCTACATAAGTTAACTAAATGTGCCTTTATTGACAATATAGCATAGCAGAAAGAAATATGCAAAAGATAACAAACATATTTATAAAGAAATAATGAAGTACTTAACCAAACACCGATTACAATGTCCCGAGCGCACGACCGTACGATTGAAAATCGTCTAATGTGAAAGCGTGCATTTGGCCACGTAAGCCACTGAATAACCTGTCGCCGTCCGCCTGCCGTGAGTTGCAGTGACAGTGGACGGCTGATACACGGCGACCGGAAGGCGTTATGCCGTCGCCGCGTAATCTCTTCACGTCACTGAAAGAATGTCGCCGTACGAGTTTCTGTCGTTCTGTCAAAACCGTATAGTGTGAAAAGGGCCTAAGTGCTAAATTGTTATGCGACTTGAAACATGAGATACTTATTACGTTGGTTATACTATTTTGATAGCTATTCCTATTTTGTACCGTCGCATCACTACAGACACTACGTTACATTACGAGTTACATATTTAAACGCTCGGTGACGTCACATCTACCACACGTTTCCGTTACATTGCTACATGAAATTACTATCCATCCAAGCCTCCAAAACAACCTTCACTTCCAATAGTACAGTTATATCAACAGCCTCGCGAAAAGTCGGCAATTGAGGAAACTTGTGGTTAAAACTGCGTCAACAAAGCACTTTTTACTCAACTTAGAAGGATAAATTCACTGCCGCCGCGGCCCTTACTTTGAATCACGAAAACCACATCAATTTAAAGAATAGTTTTATCGCAAGGTTATGTATGTGGAAATGGATGTCTGAGTATATATTTGTATGTTTTTAAAAAATTCAATGTTCTTTTTTTTTACGAACTCGTTGAAGGTTTGCGTACATATAGTTTTTTAAAAAGGGGAAAAATACAGTCTACTTTTGGTTTACAAAAACGCTCTTCTTAAGGAAAATTTAGAAGTTTAACGATTTAGTTTTTTGTAAATATTTCCAAAACGGTAGGGAAATCGGCCAAAGTGGCTAGTTATATTCTGAAAGTCCATAAAAGTTCTTGTTTACTGTAATTGGATCGGTTAAAGTTGGATAATTAGTGACCAAGAAATATCAAATTGCAATTCATTTTCACACGTATACTTTAAAACAAAGAGAAAAATACATCTGGTATTTGCGTACATATGTGGTGAGTAGATAGCAAGGGGTGGGGGATAATTTTTAATGTGTTATGGTGAATGTTTAAAACAATCCATTCAAATGGGATGACAAATCAGAACTTTCATATCCTATCCCCGAACAACATGCTAGATCAGCTAGTTTGTGATTAATTTTTTTCCAAATGTTCATCTTTCATTGATATGCATCAAACTATAGGCAGTGCTTTCTTTACAGGTTATTAATTCGCATTAAGTATTAGGAACTGCCATTTACAAGTAATAAATACCATTATATGATGCATTGTTCATAATTAGTGTTCATGTTTCAGTTCCTTACCGACATGTTTATGGCATACCCGTCTGACGCAACCATCAGAACTTTGGCCAACGTCAGCTCCGAGCCAGTTTTCTCCTACTATTTCGACTACAACGGTACTGGTGCTATTGAATACGGTAAGTTCTCGTCTTCTGCCCGTGTTTATCTAACTGTTCTTTTAATTAATTTGTTCTTCAGCTACTGGCGGATCAGACTTTAGCAACTTTTATCATAGCTCTTCTTCAAAATAGAGCTTTGCTGTAGCCGACATATTCCGAAATTTATCGAATGCGCTATTAATAGCCTCTAAATATTTGAAGGGAGGAATCTATTAAACTGAACTGAACTGAGTTTGTAATATAACTGATGCCTCGTTGCAGCCTTAGAGCGATACTCACAAGACATTGAGGCCAAAGATGCAGAAAACGATCTTTTTGGTTTAGTTCACATTTACAAATTCCAGAAAGATTTAATCTTAATTTCGGTTATTGTTGTCTTTGATAAATAAACCAGTGTCTGGACAATTTCCTTTATCTGTAAATGAAATTTTTTCTTATGGAACTTCCACAACAATTCTAATTACGTCAACATTTGGTTGTACGGTAGATCTTTCGTTGATGAAATTCCGCTTTACGTGGCAAACCCACCGAGAAGCCTTTGTTTTATAAAAACAAAGTTTTTTCCACATTTCTTCTACATGCTGGTCTACTCTAGTGGTATTCCTTTCAAGTCGTTTAGATGTCTCGCGAGCAGCGTGGTATCTTGGTGGCTAAGATGCTTGCTTTCGAAAAGTTCACTGCTCCGGTCTCGGGTTTGAATTCCGGTAGGCGCAGGACGCAGGAGGTTTTTTTTTTTTTTTTTTTTTTTCAGAGTTGTGTTTGATCAAATGAGCTACGCCAGATCACTCAGTGGTTCGGATTCCACGTTAAACTGTAGGTCCCAGAGGAAAGGAACTGGCCATCCTACATCTGACACAATGGCTTTAACTTTAAGTATGCCTCCTTCGGGAAGATCCAACCAACCTTCGGGTTGTGGACTAAGTTAGTTTAGTTCATATATCGACGAAAAAATCGGCCATATCTTAACGAAACATTCGAAGGGATTGCGGGTAGCCATGAAAAACCGTAATCCAGGTATACCGACCAGAAACAGAGACTCATACTCCCCTGTATGCCGGAACCGAACACTAACCGCTCACCCATCAGACCACGTTCATTATTGTGAACAGTCGCGGATCTAAGAATTTTCCGAACCTGGGCATGAGCTTTGAGATTACTGCCCCTTCAAAAATAATATTGCCGCCTCTTTGCTGTCAACACGTTTGTAATTTGCCACTCCTTCATACATTATTTTGTCGCCCCCTGAAGTTGGTGCCCGGGGCAAGTGCCCTGGTTCTCCTCCCACTCCCCTTTCCCTGCATCAGGCACAACAATTCTAATAACTTCAACATTTGATTCTACGGCAGATATTCCGTTGATGAAATTCCGCTTTACGTGGCAAATTCACCGAGAAGCCTTTGCTTCATAAGAACAAAGTTTTTTTCCACATTTCTTCCGCAAGCTGAAAAAAATTAAATTAATTTTGTATTACCTTATTAAATACTTCCTCAATTAAAATATTTTTGCTGTTACATAAAAATGTCTCAAGTATTTCTTCCATAATCCTATTTTTATTATTATTGTTTTCGCAGGTATGCCTCACGCAGGAGAGCTGAGGTATATTTTCATGTACGACGACGCCACGGACAAGGATCCGGCATCCCTGGACGGACAGACTTCAGAGAAAATGATTTCTCTCTGGACAAACTTCGCCAAGTATAAGTAAGAATCAAGTCTTAATAGATATACCATACAGATGGCTCATCTTTTTCTTATTCACTGTCTTGAGGTGTTCCAAAGATAAATTACACGGAAGATTTTATCATGAAGTTCATTAAAAACACAACATAAGGTTTGTAAAAATTGACAAAAGTAGTTAAATAATATGGTAAGAAAGTGTAAAATGAAACATAAGATTTCATAAATTCTTTTAAAATTTTACCAGTTTATTATAATTACATACGAAAGAGTAATTTCAATGTTGTTTCATTAAAATCGCCAAAGTAGTTCTCCAGATACATATTAAAATGCTGATTGGTAGAGTCAAATTAAGTTATTTATTAAATAGATCTATTTTCCAAAATATTCTACCTCTCAGGTGAGTGAGTTGCAGCTCCTTTCCTCATGATGTGAGAGCTTTATTAATACGCACAATTGAAAGCTAACGCCTTGTATATTTTTAGTATGTTGGATCTGAGGGTGTAGTGATTTTTATTTGGATAATCTCCCCTTACTACATTTAATGATTCAGGAACTAATGTCTTTACAATTTTGCACATTTTAAAAATCACCCTCGAATCTTAAATTAAAATAAAAGTTTTAGTAAATAGGGTGAAACAATATTGCCCTAATTTGCCATTTATTGTGTACTCTTACGCCTTACAGACAGAGGCGTATTTATCTTTAGTATGAATACAAGGGATATCAAGATCAAATACAAAGCACTGTCTCGTCCTATATTTGCAAACAAAAATGAAATAATAAACATTAATGAAACAAAATAATCATGATGAAATTTTACAACAGATGACAAAAATTCCTCTTTTAATCGATTTGATTTTTCCATTAAAACAACAAAGAACGACCTTTACGTTTCCAATGACTTGATGCAATAATAAAATAATTACATTATTATAATATAATGGGCACCATGATATTTTTATATTATCCACCAAATATGGTGATTGAAAATTCATAAAAATTTGTCCATCTTTCAATATAAAAATTGTTAAAATAGCTCGCGGCGTTCAAACAAACATTTGCTCGTTTTATCTGGGGTAAAACTATTAATCGTTCTAGATTCCTTGACGGGTTTGCAGCTTAGTCTTGCTACAATACTCAAGTCACCGCTACTGACTTGGGCACATTGCCTACTGCAAAATAGACTTATGATTTCGCCCCTGGAAAGCAAAGTACGGAGTATACAAAGTCACTACGGCCTGTACACACTGTTAAATTCATACAGAGTGACTCCAGTCCCTGTCACTCGAGGCTTGGGACGGAGTGTCTTCCATCTTCGTCCAACTGTGGCCCTTGCATCTCCTCCCACCATTCTTCTGATTGACCAACCTCTTTGATGGCGTATTTGCAACATTAGAACAAAAATACTCAGAACAGTAGTATCACGCGGAGATGTTTACGTCGGTGATTGGTTCCATTAGCTGTTCTCATCCTCAACAGCTATTTTATTGGTCAGAATCGTATTCTGGTGTCTCGTGAGTCACCGCTGCATTTCGGCACATTCGTGAAGTGAACCTCGGAAAATCCCGGTCACGCACGTTCGCTTGGATATTCCCGGACCTAGCGACTCCCACAGGGATTGTAGCTCCGTCCTGAAAGTGACTGTTTATTGTTCGCTACCCGTATCCTGGGCGTTCTTTTACCTGGAACTTCGGCCGTTGAAACCATGAAAATCCAACACCAGTAAAATTCTTCCTCATCACAGGTTCCACGTAAAACTTAACCTCGTATAAATAATTACAATCGTACAAAATGACCCATTTCGGTCATATTGCTACAATCACAAATTACAATATCACGAAACTCTGTTCCAAAAATTACTCTCAAATAGCAATACTCTGACATGATTTACTTCTTTCTCATTTAATATATGCTGGAGCACTCACTAATATTCTTTTCAAAAGAACAAAAAAGTCCCATGGTGCATTTCAATAGGTATTAAACACAGTTCCACCACATTCGTCGAACTTACAATACCTAAAGATTGTCAACAATGACTATGATTATTTCATACACGTGGATTGCCTTTCATGGTAACCAGGATAAGTCACTGAAAATACTTTTCTTTTAATTGCGTAGAGCAGGGGTGGCCAACCCAAATGATCTTGCGGGCCAATTTAGAAATGCGTCATAACTCCGCGGGCTGCACATAATATTATATATTCCTAAAGAGGTTAGCACAAGATAGGAAGGGATGGAGGATTGCATCAAACCAGTCGGAAGACTGACGACAGCAAAAAAAAAAAAAAAAATATGATTTAGACCCACTGTAGATATTTTTATTGTGTTTACTATAATTCTTAGATGTAAACATATATAATATAATAATAATGATACTAAAGGCTCATTTTAAAGAAATTTATAACACTAAAAATGATATATATAAATATAAATGAAATAAATTTTGAAAATATGGATGCACAAATAATTTTTAAAACATACTTTGGTCATTATAAAATAAACATATTTTGTAAAAGTGTGACGAATCTCGCGGGCCGGAAAAATATTCAAGGCCACACCTGGCGTAGAATATATCGTAGTATCACGAATGAACCAAATTCTCAATTACAAAAGCTCTACATCCAAATCTCTTCACGCGTAGTATAACTGATGAAGTGTTATATAAGTGAAATCAGTCTTCTTTGAAACTATTGTTAACAGCAATAGTTTATCCGCGACATTCTGTGAACTAACGCAACCTCAAGTACAAATAGTTTTAAAAAAAGTTAAAACTTCTAGTTAATCTGTCTTAAAATTGTTAACATAGTTTGTAAATATTTTAGACAGGCTAAACTGATTGCCAAAGCTCTTCTTGAATAAATGGGAGGACGCAATTTTTCCAATTCTAGTGTCTCGTGAGACACCGCTGTATTTCGGCAACATTCGAGACGCTAGCCTCAGAAATTCCCTTGTTAGCGAAATGTAACAGCCGGTCACACACATCGTAGGGAGATACCGAATGTATGAATGACGCGTTTGTTTTTACAACATCTAAACTTCCACTCCCTGATAGGTTGTCCTCGAATTGACTTCTGTGCAATACAGTTTTCCAAGTAACTGCCAAGTATACAGCCTGTTTACTACTCTTTATGCTGACATCAAGAACATTTATGTAACTGGTATTATAAACTGCAATAGAACATCAGTAAATTCATTAAGCAGCCCTTTGACCATTCTGTGAATTGCATTACCACATCTTTTTCGTTCCATACGGATTTTAACGGTACCGAATTTGATCTGCTAGAATTGGTAGTTCTGGGACATTCTGGGTTCATTTGACTTTTTTTTTTTTGCATGTTTCTTGTTACTCTCTAACATTGCATTTTCCGCTTAGTAGAATTTGTTTGGTTATATATTTACTGTTTAAAAATTTCTAAGTAAATATTACCTTTACTAACAAAGAATTAATTTCTCGAGATAGTGATGTAGATGTTGTTATCTAGGAAAATGTTTCACTGCCTCTTTCTTTTTATTTGTAAGAAAATTATTTAAACTTGCCCTGCTTGAACTAAAATTGTTAATATCTCCATTTCTATGTTACTATCACAGTTCGTACTAAATAGCATCTAGTAGTTTCCACTTTAATTTGTTTATCCATTAACAATCGTCCCTTAAAGTTTTGGTAAAACCACTGTACGATAATTAACAAATTTCAGTTACTTCCTGGCCATTGTATAAGCTTAAATAGTTTTCTTGTCACAGGTTGACACAATTTTTTTAATTAGTAAATTGGACTATTGAGCATCAACTCAACCTCCTCTCAAAGAAACCCAGAACTTTATGTTGTAACTACTTCAGTAACGATTTCTCACTAATTCCCCTACTCAGAAATATTCACCAGCAAATAATTTTTACTCCCATCTTACCATAAATTTTATTTTCAGTCATCCAGCTCCTGATGGAAGTCCTGTATCGTGGAACAGTTTCTCACTAAGCGAGCGCAACTACTTGGACATGAAGATCGACTTCGTTGAGAGGCAGGACCTTCTGGAGGAACGCATGCAGCTGTGGAGGAGCATACTGCCATTCTGAAGAACCAGTAACTGGATAAGACCAGCATCAACTATGAAAACTTACACCAGAATCTGGTTCAAGTGGAATATTTACAACAGCTTCGTGTAAAATGCTTAAGAGATGGAATTTATCATTCAGCTAAACTTCAACCATATGAACAATAAATGCATGCAACTAATTTTTGTTTTTATAAACACAACCAATTAAAAAAATCACTGTACCTACTATACAGAACCGGCAATGCAACTGCACTATTACCACCAATCTGTGAGAGCAGTAAGAATATATCTTTAATGTAGGGTTACCAGACGTCCCCGTTTGCCGGGGACAGTCCCCGTATTTAGCTCTCTGTCCCTGCAATGTCCTCAGAATTTTTGTTTTAATCAAGCCAGAGTTATTTAAAAGCACTGATTTGCTAATGCATTCGTTTAAAGCAAGAGATATGAAGCACATTTCTTTCCTTGTACGTGCCTAGGAATAAAGAAAATTACAAGGATACTGCGTCTTGGACACAACAGCTTTGGAAAATCAAGTCTCCTTGCTGTGTGCAAAATGGCTGTCTGTGATCCTGTTTTAAAATACAAAATATAACAATATGTGGCTTTTAAGTTAACCCAACCTTTAATCATATAACTTATGAAAGTACAACGCATAATTAGGACAAATGCGGAAAGCGCCCCCCGATTTTGGTGAAAAAGTTGTGAAGCATCCCCGGATTTGTAGAAAAAATTCTGGTAACCCTACTTTAATGGCACTGTTAGGTTGCAACCACAATAGTAAGTCCGTTACTCGCAGTTGTACCGAAAATAAATGAAATACATCCGAAACGGAATTTTCTTTCCTCTTTTCTCATTGGAACTAAAGAAAATGGAATTTATGACATTTAAATAACATAATGAAAATGGAATACTTAAAGGAAAGTAATCGTAACTCTAGCTCTCAATTTTCGTTATTACATTGGAAGAAAAGAGAACTTTGGTGTTTCTTTTGTATGAAATAATCTGAAAAACAATTACATTGCGGCCTTCCATGAAGGTATTGTACAATTAATATACTACGGGTACCATAAGCAACTATCAGTTGACATACTGTTATGATTGTTTTAGTTACAAACGCTTTCATTAAAAATGATTTACGGCCCTGACCTTCCTGTAGCATAATGCTAAAATTAATTTATTTACAGTCCAAATGTTTTATGTTTCACATAGCTGTTTTCTTACAAGTTTTGTATCACATTTCAACATATGTCTCATATGCAAGAGTTAAGGAATCATCTTTCTACTTCTAACTTTGTCCACTTTATGTATAACAAAGATATAAGTTCTCTATTTGATATAGTATTTAATTTGTTATCGCTACTGTGAGCGTGCTTTCTGTTTTATCCACGCGATTCTGCTGTAAATGCTTGATTTGTCAGATGTAATGCATTTACCAGTCTTCTTATTAACGAGAATCTAAAGTAATTGGCAGTCAACTGCAAATTCCACAAATCTCTAAATAGTACCAAGTGCAATATAACATTCCGTGATGTTAATGATGTAGGGACTGAGGAGCCCGTTAAGTAATGAGAAGGGGTAAGAGTGGAGTAAGTGTAACAGTTGACACGAGGGGTAAAACACTATTTTAAATACTGCTATCTTTCCCCTTGCATTTGACACTTCATCGTTGCGCAAGACAATCAAAGCAGGTTTCGTCAATGTACCCCGTATCTGCGCCGATTCCAATGCCCGAGGTTC
This sequence comes from Vandiemenella viatica, assembly GCA_031002005.1. NCBI lineage: Eukaryota > Metazoa > Arthropoda > Insecta > Orthoptera > Morabidae > Vandiemenella > Vandiemenella viatica. Next base: position 12,192,369 of record JARYHS010013631.1, on the reverse strand, counting down.
GTTCGTGCGACGACATCCTGATAAGACAATAATCCCATTTGACGGAAATGTGGCTTGGACCCATTTGGACCGGTTAGTGAATGCACCCTACTAGTGGTATGCATTAAGTGCTCCGGGTCGAACGATCCTGAAGAAAGGAGAGTTGATTTATCTTGAGGGCCTCAAGATAATAGTTCAAAACCACGTAACGTATACCTTATAACGAGGCAAAAAGGAATTTAAGGCATTTGCTTAGGCCACATCTTTTTCGAGCTTCCTAAACATGGTGGAAACTTCTGTCACGAAGGAAGTATTCCTTTCAAGATAACGTAAGAACAAATTCCATGAGAAGGACACGGCTAAATTTATGAAGTTCCCTACGGCCTAACCTTCCGGACCACTTATCAGTAGGAAAAGGAAGGGGAAACCACACTGTGTTAAGAGAGTATAAGTGGTGTAGGAAGGATGACACCGAGGACGATTGAACGAAGTGTTGTGTGGTGTCTTTTGTTCTGAAACTATCCACATGGAACACATATATATATATATATATATATATATATATATATATATATATATATATATACGATTTCACGTCTCATCAATTAGATAGCAGAAAGGTGTGGGGTGAGAAATGGGAAGGAATGCGTTTTACAGTCTTTTCAAGAAGCCATCCTGTCATCTGCCTAGAGTGATTTTGAGGAGCCATGGAAAGTAAAAACTCGATTGCCAAACGTAAATTCAAATCCGCGTCTTCCCGATTGACAGTCCCGAGCGTTATCGTTCTCCTATTCGGCTCCACTTGCTCAAAACGTTATAATGAAAGATTAGATGTTAATCACGATTGTTTAAGATGTCTAATGAACAGGAAATATCGTTTAGGATCGCAAAAGGTTGAATGAAATGTGTTTAAACATTCCTGAACAAGTAGAATTTACATGGTTAACAAATATTAAATTTATTATATGAAATGAAGTTTGTTTTCTCCACTGGTGGAATTCATTTAGAACACATTGGACCTCAGGGTCACTATTTAAGGGTTAAATTGTTGCACAGGCATCTCATGTACGATACTTGTTTACGGTATCTTCATGTCGACCAGTCAGTACCGTTAAAGAAGCACACGGTGGTGATCAGCTGAGTACGGAAATAGTGTCCCAAGCTGTTGACAGCGTGTTTGACGCGCCGCAGCGACGGAGAGATGATGAGTGCCTCTTCGTTTTCACTCTTTAAATGCAAGAAAACTTGGTTTACTCGGCCGAGGGCCATCCTACAGCTGCGTATCCACTACGCGCGGCTAACCCTCGAACATTGGCTCGCGCGGCAGCCGCGCATAATGGATACGCTGTTGCCACGCGAGCCAGCTCGAACATTGGCGCGGTCGAACATGCCGCGCTGCGAGCCATTCTCTGTCGGTCTCTAGGCGCGCGGCAAAGGCCCCTCACTAATTGGCTCGCGCGCAATTGGGACGGTGGTGTCTTTCTTTGAGTTGGCTCTCGCGGCACAGCAACAGTTTACTGCCATGAACAACGAAAAGTGTCGATTTCTAATACAGCTGTATGGTGCGAAAGAATTTTTGTTGAATAGTAAATGTGCAGATTACCACAACAAAACGCTGATGGACGATGCATGGAACGAGATAAGTTCAGCAATGGGCTTACCCGTTTCCGACTTATAGAAGAAGATGACTACGCTTCTGGCATCATACAGAAGAGAAAGATCAAGAATAGCTAAAAGTATTTATTACTGGTTTTGGTAAATATTTATTATTTAACACTTATAATAATCCCCACGGTATAATTTATCGATTTGTGCTATGTATGTCTACAATATAAGCCATATGGTAGCCTGCAGGACAGCATATTGCACCACTCGTATTCCTACTTGCGGAAGTCTTTGTGTTCAACAACCAAAATCTTTTTTTAAACATTATATTTTATTAAATTTCATTTTAACTACTGGACTTATTACAATAGTGTTGAGATGTAATTTGGACAGTAAAGAGAAACATATAAAACTTTTATGTCCCTATCTTGAGTAATTTTCGAGAAAATGTTCCTTAAATTTCAAAAATCTAATTTTTAGCAAAAGGCTTTCAACGTATGACAACTACATCCACACACTATAGGATGTCGAGTATAAAAAAAAAAAAGCAATAATTCTACTTCTAGGACTTTTATAACGCAAAATTAAGGTTTCTCTTGTAGAGGAAAGTTTAAAATAACTTTTGGAACAAAAAACCAAATTTAGATTTAATGTTAGGCGTTGCTGGGATTAGTGAGATTAAGGATGTACAAGATTTATGGCATGGGGAATGTGGAATAAATAGCATAAATTGCTAGTCTCTCGGTAACTGAAATCGCGTGTCGAAACTTAGTGTTCACTTTATTCACACTCGTCCATGGTCGCGAAAACTGACTGTGCCTGCATTGCTTGCCGCGCAACTCTGGCTGGATTGCGCTTGTCAACAGAAACCCACGAACATTGGGTTGCGCGGCGATACCTGGCACCAAGCCAGGTATCGCCGCGCGAGCCATTGTTCGAGGAAGGAAATGAGTGTTTCTTCATGTTCGAGGGTTTGCCGCGCGTAGTGGATACCCAGCTCAAGATGCCATCAGTTCACCAATCTCATTGCTCAGCAAGCCTTCTCCATCGTTTCATTCATTCCGATCATGTAGTATTTGTAATTAAAAAGTTTATAGCCAAAAAGTTTCGTTTGGCTATAGACTTCTTCCCCTTCCGTTGCCACGAATTACGAATACTTGGAAGTATGATATGATTCCTCCTACAAGAGGTCGACTGAGAAGCTTCTCATGTTGCAACAAGTGTCTAATAATAATAATTATAAAAATTATTTTGTATCACTTTGCTTAAAAGCTTTCCGTGGAAATCGGTCAGCTGTTTTCTGCATGCATTTCACTGCAGTGACTTGCGCCACTATTCTGTTCGAGTAAACAGTTTCTCCATGCGACGTTAATACTTTTATTGCTCTTATTGCCATACCACACCCGGAACAGTTGGACGCGCATAGATCTTAGCTAATTAATTACAATACGTGAGCCGGCGGTTAACAGAACGTGCGACATCGCTTCGTGAAATGATCCCAAACCGGGCACTACGGCCAAATTCCGTTATGTTTACCACCTAGTGCGACTGTAGATTGTGAAGCACTGAATAATATTGTTCATAAACTTTCTCGACAGTTTCTCCTGTTGTTAGTTTTTAATGCTAATTGGGCATTGTGGGGTTTAGTGACTGGTTGCAGTAGTGATAGAGTAATTTCTACAGTCATTCCCTGTTTCCTCACTCATTTGTTTCTCCTAAATCAAAACTTGATATCTTTCTTTTATTTTCCTAGTCCTACTCCAAGCACCTATGGTTATCAGATTTTCCTCCCCCTGTACAAATTGAACTACTTCTTGAAATTCATCATATATATTTCACATTTCATCATCATCCTCCTCTGACGTTTGCATACAAACATCTACCAAACTGGTTAATGAATTCCTAAGTAAACTATTAGTATAAAACCACCGTTTTCCTATTATTATTTTGTTCGTTACAAATCCCACACTTGTAACTCCAATTACAGAAATTTATGCTATTTATTCCACATTCCCCATTCCATAAATCTTGTACATCCTTAATCTCACTAATCCCAGCAACGCCTAACATTTTTATTTCATATTCCACAGGCCATAAAACCAGCATATTTTTCCATTTAATCTCACTAATCCCAACAACACTTACCTTAAGTTGTTTCATTTTCCTTTCTTCATTCTCTAATCTATCTGCACCATTAAAGATTCTACGCTACAATTCGTAGAATGTTTCCATCCATTCTGATGACTTCTCCCTGAGAACTCCACATCTTGAGATTCAATTTCTGGACTACTATAGCTGCGAAATAATTAACCAAAGATGAGCCTACCTTTAAATAAGTCACTTGAGAGTATTTAATGACTTCGGAATACCATTAGGGTCATTTTGCAGTGCATTCCCGTTGTTTTCCGAATACCCGTACTGTTGATCTTCTCTGATTTTTCCATCCTTGGATCTGTTTCCATCTCCAGTTCAAAGAGAGTTCTCTGTATTAATTGGGTATATATTGGTGTAAGGAATTTCATTTCATGTGATGCACGCACATTTTATACTTACAGAAAACCGATGACCACCTCTGAAACTTTCGGGATCATTATTAATTTGATATATTAAATACGTGGTATTCTTCAGACTTTGAAAAGAGTTTCAAACTACAGAATGATTCATTTGAGATTTTCTTTCCTTTTTGGTCAACATTTTGAGTCAGCAATTATTTTTTTTTTATGCCTCATCGACAGCTAAGGTCATTAGAGGCGGAATGGGACTGGGGGACAAGGAACGGGAAGGAATTCGCCCATGGCCTTTTTTAGGAAGCATCCCGACATTCGCCTTGAGTGATTTGGGGAAACCATGGAAAACCTAAATCTGGATGCCCGGACGGGGATTCGAACCGGCGTCCTCCCGAATGCGAGGCCAGAACGTTAACCGTTCACCCACCACGTTCGGTAGAAAATTCGGGTGTAAAACTGCGTTTATTATACTGTTAATATTAAGCTTTATAAAGATTAAAACAGGTTTGAGGTGGAATTCGAATAACGGACCTTTCTTAATTTCATTCACATACGCAGAGAAACATTTTCAGGAATTTAATGGGATGTTAAAATTTCGGCGAAATTTTCACATTAATTCTGTGCTCAATGGATTAAAAGGGTCCTTCTATAAGAGGAATTTGGGGAGGGGGGAGGGGTTGCACCCAGATGCTTTCAGAAGATTTCCCGCTTTACTGTCCAGCTCACCCCGTCAAAGAGAGAAGATCATTACACATCTCTCTCCATGTAGACTCGAGCAGCAAAGCGTACAAGTTGCGACAGTGATAGGTTCTTCCGCTTCCCTGAAATCTAGCCTTCAAACCAATGTAAATCACTGAATACCCTTAAAATAGGAGGATGATTTCATTCTCACGAAGCGACGGATTTTATACGGGCAAGAGTAAGGAGATGAACTTATTCTATTCTCAGCAGCAGCCTTCTGAAGCGAGGTTCTGAGGAGAATAACCAATCCGCTAATGGCGACATTCTTGCAGTCACAACTGACATTAATTAAAGCCAGCAACGAACACCGTGGCTGGCAGCCACTTCACACAACCACCTTCACCGTTGCCTCAACTTCCTTCCATCCTCTTTGCTAACTTTTTCTCTTTCAGCAACCTATGGATGAATCAGTTATTAAAACTTAATCTCAGATCATAAAAACCCCTTATATTTCAGTGCTGATGATATGTTGAAACAATAAAGTATAAAGTAAAATCATAAATCACTGGCAGTCAACGGACCATAAAATCTATAACTTTACGAACATTTACTAGTTGAACGTAAAACGGCCAACAGGTTAAAAAAACATTAATTTTAATTCAGATAATGTTTATCTATCTATCTTCTTCTATTCTATCTTCTATATCTATAAAACGTGTATATGTTGCACAAAAAGTCAAAAACTATTGTGAAGATTTCGATGGAGTTTTAACCATTTTAGAGCTTTGGATCAGACTTGAATTATTTGATATGTCTTAAGTTTTACATTAAGCCAGAGTAGTAAATAAAATTATGAACGTAATATGAGAAACTCCAAAGATGCAATTGCTAGATAATGAATACTCCACACTAAACACACTACTACAATATCCCTGACCATTCCTGTTAATGTTAGAAATTAAATCAGCTTACAATAATAATTATGTTGCATTCTCGACATCAAGAAAAACTTGAAATATTACGGCATATATCGGTTCTTTCCTTAAATTTTGGTCTTACAGTATTTAAAATCCATAGAATGCCGTACTGATCGCAAGAAATTAATAGGGAAAGAGGAGGGCTATCCTTTGCTAAATGTGAGCGGGTGCGTATGTTCCGTTCCGAGGAGTATATTGGAGTGCAGTAAGGTTTATACCTTTGAACCAAGCTTCTCTGAACAGATTGTTGTAAAACCTTTTGAAATGTGCTTTTAACACTAAATATTAAAATGTTTATCATTGCCGCTTTTGATTATTTAATTATTGAAGTAATTAATTATTAATTTTTCAGAGTTTTCATTCATTTTCTATTATAAAATAGAAAATTGGTATGTCTTATGTTTTACATTACGCCAGAGTAGTAAATAAAATTATGAACGTAATGTAAAAAACTCCAAAGATGGAATTGCTAGATGATGAATACTCCACACTAAACACACTACTACAATATCCCTGACCATTCCTGTTAATGTTAGGAATTAAAGCAGCTTACAATAATAATTTTGTTGCATACTCGACACAAGAAAAGTTAAAGTTAAATTTTGCTAAGAAAAACTTATTTTTGGGGCCTCAAGGGACCCCAGTATAAAGGTTAGTAGGTGAAAGGATATGAGACAACAATGCTCGGCGTCTCGCGCAACAGAATAGTACAGGTTGCAACTATCTAAGCTAAATGCGTGCTTTATTATTGTGCAGTTAGTGCGATAAACGTTAATTACTGAACATCATATTTCAAAATTTTAAAAATAGTGGCATACACAGTAAGTATTTGTTTCTTATTTATCTCACAGCTTATAAAAAAATATATTCTGAACACTCAATTATTCGTATATATATTTGCAATTCTTGGATCTTGAAAGTTATAATTATTATAGTTAATAATTTAACTAGAGCACATGCTCCGGTGGCAATTCTTCCAGTCATGCAGTTACCTCTTTTTATTATTTTTTAAATTATCTAATATACTTTGAGTGATAATTTCAACCCATCCTCCCCCCTCCAACTAATGCTATTTATAAATTTTAATTTTAAATTCCTTCACCGTTAGTGGTAAATTATTCATCACTTCATTTGGCAATTTATTCCAATCCCGGACACACTTACCAATAAAAGAAAATTTTCCCACTCCCTTATGCATAAAATTAAGTACCAGCTTGTGGTCATGTTAATATCTTTCCTTCCATGCACCATGCCTAATTCTTCGACTAATACCCTTCCAAACCCCATAACCAACATATGCCCAGCACTCTCTTCACCTTACTCCTGTCATCCAATGACTTCCACTCAAGCTCCTTTATCATATGACTTACTGACTGGGTTCCACGAACAAATCTATCTGTTCTTCTTTTCACGCCCTCCAACTCATGTATATGATACTCAATATGTGGATCCCATATTATACCACCATATTCAAGCATTAGTATGACCAATGTATTGTAACCCAATTCCTTAACCTCTATTGTACATCCTCTCATCACCCTCCCCAGTCAATGAAGGATTTCGTAACCTTCTCCCATCTGCCCAGTTGAGTTTATCGTCAAACGTTAAGCCAAGATATTTACACTTCAAGCCTTCAATAAGCAATTACGTCCCGTTGCGGTTGTAAACATTACAGTTTCATTCAATAATATTGTCCTATCCCAGATTGAAAGCCACTTAACTTTTGGCCACAACCTGAAATAATGGGGACACGGGTTCGATACCTGAGGCAAGGAGCGGCTCTCGCCAAAGGATTTTTGATGGAAAGTAGGCAGGCAAACTCACGCTAGAAATGACAAAGCCAATTCCAGAACATTGGAGTTTAATAAATTCAAACTAGTCTACAGACAATTTGAAATAGGTTGTTAGGTAATACTAGGTGCGGGAGAGAAAGTTAATGCTTCCCCAAGTCAGATCCGCTGGTCAACTACGGCAGCATTAATACGCAGCAGTACAGTGATGCAAACTGTACAGAACTACGTAACAACTTGATGGTACTGGCCCCTCCCTGTGGTCTCCATGAACCTTTATACTAGTTGACAACAGAGAACTTCGTGCCCCTTGGCTAAATCTTATTTGCACATGAGCAGCAGCACGTCTGCTCGCCCAGTGTGGTTGTAAACAAAACCAACGGGTGACACAAACTCTTGCGTACACGATACTCATTAGGCGCCTTCCTATACGGGCTATTTATCCCAACTGATAGTGCGCTCCAGCGCGCCTGCCAGCTCGGCTGTCCACCACGTGTGGTCAACACAGCTTCGGAATTCCACAGGCTACGTCTAGATATCTTTTAACAATTATAATTTACTTTAATATTGAGTATATTACAATATTAATTAAACAACACAAAAACTTGACACTTTTCTCTGTTGCATTAGATTTGTCAATTTTTGTTTATAGGTCGGTGATTTCGAATGTACCCTAAAATTTTTCCTATCGGCTCTGGATTTTGTGATACAGCTACCGTCTATATTAATAATTTTTGTTATTACAGCCCCTTATCAAAAATGATTAATTATCGGTTAGTGACGATTATGAAGATAATAACTGCCTGATTTGCGACAAAATCGGATCAAGTTTCCGATCGAACTCCGAACTAGGAGAAATGAGAAAAGTAACTAGAGGATTATCAACGCTGAACTCTGCTTCAGTACTTAAATACTCGCGAATTTGTCTGTGTTGTTTTATCATCGAGTAAAAATATTTATCAATAAAAAATATTTTAAAGCATATTTAAATAAAGACTATATCAGCATGCTCTTCACCTAACAAGAAATTTCCAACGACTAATACAACTGAGTTCAATTGAAAAGAAGGTGTTTTCTGTGGAAAAGAAATCGATGAGACGAAGGTAAAAAGTAATATATATATATATATGAGACGAAAAATCAGCTGTGTAACTGATGCTTGTTTCAAGGCAATCAACCTAATTCTGATAAGTCACCAAAAAACGAGTCTTGTCGTAATAACGATAAAAGAATGCTAGGCGTGCTGGATCTAGTGGCTCAGGGAGCTAAATATCACAGGGATTGTTACATATCTTTAAAAGATACCACAAAAGTGACCGCAAATAGCAAAAAAAAAAAAAAAAAAATCATCCTCAAATTTTGAAAATTGACGCAGCTTTGGAGCAGATTCATAAATATATTGAAGACAATGGTGACTGCCAGTTTTCTTTGAACTATTTAAAAAGTATATTAGCAACCGAACATATTCCTTACGATAAAACAATAAAACTAAGGTTAATGAAGTATTAGGAGGATAATATTGTATTGTCGAGCAAATTTGTATCCAATACGATAATATGCTACAAAAAAAAAGGACCGCGGAATGTTATCAGAGAAGTGGTATAATCAAAGGTCGAATGATGGTGAACAAGAAGAGTATTGCACTTGAAAACTGTTGCTGATATTTTACGACGACATATCGGGACACAGGCTTATAATAACGAAATTTATCCGGCTACTGACAAAATTTAAAAGCGTTGATGAATCCATCCCTCAATCTTCGGATTTTTTATTGTAAATTTGTTATTTTAAGCTGCAAAACTATAAATTAATGTTAAAACTACTATACAAATATCAATTACTGTATTTAAAATTAAATTATTTGCTACAAATTTTTCTTGATATTCTTTTCATTTATAAATTATTTGTTGTAAGAAAATTGTTCTAATTGAAAGGAGCCAATTTTGATTGGTAACCTTTTGTTCATGCTTTTAATAATGCGACCGAAAAGCTTTTCCGAAAATCTCTTCAGTGGAACCTGGTTCCAAGACTTTGATATTTTTATGCCGTACGGTAGTCCATTAGTAGAAGAGTTGTGAAACCTGTAGTCTTTAGCTGGAGTGAAATATTTTTTGTCTAGTTTGGTAGCTGAAATCACATAAACGTTTAAATGGCGAGGAAGTGAATTTCGCCGAGTGGTGTATCCAGTGTCGTAAGTAAGAGCTCAGCATATTTATCTGTAGACCCATAGAACCCAGTATCAGTGAAATATAATTACGTGGAGGAGTTTTTTTTCTGTCAAGGATGAGTGTACCAAGTTTTGCGCTCAACTGACACGGTTTCGAGTATACATATAGAGGAACTGGAATTAATGTAAATAAATTTGAAGGGACTAGTTCTGAAGAGGACAGTTTGAAATATAAGTCTCATACATTGATGTTTTGATTTATTTCAGGAGTTAAAAAGAAAACTTTGCTATTTCTGCGTTGATGCTTTGGAGTTACAGGAAACTGAAGTTCGTTTTTACGAAGCCACCGATCGTATTAAGACTAGCAGATCATTCGAAATACACCACTGTCTGCATGCATCGAATAAGTCTTATATATTTTGTAGGAGCAGATTATTGCAATTGTTGTAATGGGAATAGTCTTGACAATAGATTATATTCATCTACACACGTTAAACTAATTCCACATTCTTTACCGCTTGAAGGAATATTTGGATTTATTTTTTTATCCTTTGGCTAAGAAACCAATGTGTGGATTCAGTATTCACATTTACCAATGTTTAACGGATGGTTTTAACACCAAAGACTACATTGGTATTCTGAAGAATTTTTATTGCAGTAGGCCTGTTGTAGATTATTATACATTTGGTTCTAATATAGTTTTAATTCTTTTTGCTATTGATTAGTTTCTACAGTAAATCATTTTCGATATTTGAATAAATGGCAGAATCCTCACAGCTGAAATATCTGGCGACAGGATCTGAAAGTAAATTCAGTATGATCACGGTAATTAATCCACATGCTGATGGTTTTTAACATAAATACAATTTTGTATTCAGATTGAGGGTTGGAAATTTAAATAGTTTAGGACAACTGAAAGTTCTTTGGTATTACATTATGCATAATACACGTGAGTTTCTGACATCTGGCTTTTGTTCATTTTATAATTTATTGTGCTGTATAGCAATGCTTTTTTGATAGTACTGCATGCAGATTGCGGTACGTTCTGCATTATATACGTGCCAGTTTCTTTTACAATATAGCATTCACTCATTTTAAAATTATTCAGTAATCTATTTCCAATGTTTTATTGATGAATGATTTTTTCTTTTCCATCTTTCCTAAAAAAAATCATTGTTGGAATTGCTACACAAATGACTGGGATTATTTTGATATTGGAATAAATCAAATCCAATCGATCTCCTTTTGGCTTCAACAGGTGTTCGAATCCCCATCCGGCTATCCAGATTTGAGTATTCCATAGTTTCCACAAAAAAAACTACAGGCGAAAGCCGGTAGAATTCCTTCAAAAAGGATTGGCAGAAATCCTTCCCGCTGCTAATGACGTCCCCGCCGACGTGGTGTAAAGCTAGAAGCAAAGATGAAAACAGGTATTAGTCGTTCAAATACATAGAGCAAATGAAACAATAGAAAACCGAAATCTGTTCTAAACTTCAACATTTTGAACAAATAATCTAGCGTTACTCGAATACTATAGAATTGAATTTTACCGGGATTTTTAGTAAATTTAAAAGCTTAGAATCTGCTGTATATCCTATAATGCTTCGTGACCTGCCTTCCGAGCAGGAAATGAAAATGTGTATGTACCTGAAATTTTTTGGCGTCATTTTTCAATAATTTATGTAAGATCACAAAGAGATACCTTCAATGCGTACATAAAAGTAGCATGGCACATCACGTTTCTTGTCATAATAGTCTTTGTGAATGTAGAATTTTGTTCATGAAAAAAAAAGCGAGTGTTAAAAATCGTAAAATATTCTCTAACACTTAATGACAACTACACCCCTTTACCGGCCGGTCGTAATGTTTGTCGAATTTTCAAAAGGTTTTTTTATTTTCCTTAAAAACTGTGGAGAACTTGATATACAAGCTTCAAATTGTGCAACTGAAATTACTAACGGGCAAATCAGTTTCAACCATCTTCCAAAGGCGTTTGACAGAGTAGTCAATAAGGTAAAAAACTATCGGAGTGGATGAGAAAGTAATTTGCTGGGTAGAAGAATTTTTAAAAGGTAGAAAACAGAAAATTAGGGTAGAAAATGCTGTATCAAAGGAAGTGGAAGTAAAAATGGGAGTGCCGCGGGGTATCGTATTGAGACCATTATTATTCATTATTCTAATGAATAATTGTGTTGATTGTTTCTATCTGAAATTAGATTGTTTGCAAATGACATAATGCTATATAAAAGGATCAAAACGATAGAGGACTGTAAACAGTTGCAGGGTGATCTGGACAGGATATCTAGTTGGGTTGGTAAATATGGGATGAAGATAAATGCAAAGAAGAGTAAGCTAATTAGATACACAAATAATAAACAAAAGGTTAATTGTGAATATAAGGTGGGGAAAGAATTGCTTGCTGAAGACTTGAAATGTAAATATCTTGGCATTAAATTGGATAACAAGCTTAACTGGGCAGGACACATTGGACAGGTGGTAGGAAAAGGTTTCAAAATTCTGCACTTGTTGGAGAAAGTGATGAGGGGATGCACGAGAGAAGTAAAAGAATTGGGTTACAAAACTTTGGTTAGACCATTGCTCGAATATGGTAGTGTAGTATGGCACCCATATTTTGCGTTTCAAATACAGGAATTAGAGAGGGTGCTAAAAAGAGCTGCTAGATTTGTTTTTGGAAATTATCGCAGAATGCAATCAGTGACAGATATGATAAAGGAGCTGGAATGGGATTCATTGCAAGACAGGCGGAGGATGAGGAGGGTCATGGGAGTGTACAGGGCGTATACTGGCAATGAAGCATTGAAAGATATTGCAGAAGGTACGAAAAGTAGTTTCTGGAAGGAAAAAGATGACCATGACCACAAGCTGGCACTCGATTTCAGACACAAGGGCGTGGGAAGATATTTCTTTTTAGGTAAGGGTGTCAGGGATTGGAATGAGTTACCAAGGGAAATGATGAATAACTTACAGAAAACGTTAAAAGAATTTAAAGTTAAAATTTGTTGAGGGCAAATATAGGTGGGTGCAGGATAGGGGGAAGTTGGGTGTGTAGGCAAATTTCCACCGGAGCGTGTCCTCCATTACAATTAAATTAAATTAAATTAAACCTTACCGGGCAACGCCAGGTATTCTACTAGTGTATTTATAATCATTTTTAAATTAATGTTGTATCAGTACTTAGAGTTTTAGCGACGGCTTAGCTTAAGAAATGTGTCAAAAATTTAAAGAAAAGCGATTGAGCCATAGTTTTGAATTTTATACTGAAATCCCAGGTGAGACATCACAGAATTAAACTTCCGGCACTTCAGATAAAAATTTGACTTTCAGGGAATCAGGGTTTTACCGACACTTTGTTTAAGAAAGGTGTAAAAAGTTCTAAGAAAAGCGATTGAGCCATAGTTTTAAATATTATGTTGAAATTCCAGGTGATTTCATACTTCCGGCATTTTCATATAAGCAAAGGGAATTTACGGTAATTGCGATCTGCACTTTGTTAAGTTTGAATGAGCGTATTTCCATTATCGATATCTCTTATCAGTCCAGATACAATCGCCAATAAATACGCTGCCTACTTCTTCTATACACTACAGTCGCCGTAGAATTTCAGACAATGATTTGCCTGACCATCTTAGGTGTCTTCTTGTCCCTTGTTGGGGTGAGTAAAACATAAAACTTTTTACTGCGCTCCTCTTTATCAGAATAACAGAAATTAATTTTTACTGTGTTTGACATTTATGTTGAATTGCCCACAAGCAGTATTACACTAATCTTTGTAAAACAATTGTCAGCAACTATCAACGAAAACTGAATATGCTGTTATTAACAAGTTTCTTCATACCATTGGCGTAATTCATAAGCGTGGGTTTCACATAGTAACCCAGCTCCCTGTAATCGATTAGCTTCCACCTGTTATCAAACCTTCGAAGTTTCTGTCATCTGTAATACGTTTGCATATGAACATGGTTAGGAAATATCACACTGATATTACCAAACGCTTCGGATGAACCCTAAGCCTCTGGTGTGAGTATGAAGTATTGCGAGTTCAATACGGCCACCTAAATGTTGTATACTTATATTCCTGTCGGGATTTAGTCCTGTGATAATACGGCTTACCGTCACTAGTAGATTCGGTAATCAGTTTTTAATTCAGAGCTTGATAGCTGAGGAAAGTGGGTGTTTTGTTTTATACAAGCTTTGCGTATTGAATGATTGTATCAACCACGTATGCGATTCTGATAGAAATCAATTATAATGCTGTAGTTGTTCTTATATTACGGTTATATATCCTTAATCTGCTGTAGTCAATTATGAAATTTGCCTGATGCTTAGCAGTTCATAATGTACACAACATTTTACAGGGAGGTAGAAAAACCGGCAGTTAAACCTTCAAGCGCTTTAATGAAGATGGCCTCATCCCATCGTTCAACGTTGATTTGCACGCACTTCACAAACTTCCTTGCATCTAACTTTTTCCTGGTTGCATGCTGCTCTTTGCCTTTCTTTTTTTTTAAAACTAGTGGTTTATATTATCTTGGCCAAAGTTCAAAAAAAATTTTTAGGGGGCACCACACAACTCGTTAAGCCCCTCTTTGTGAATTTCGTACACAACCATTTGATGAACAAGCTTGAATTCAAATAATGTTTGATTGATGTTAGGAAGTTCTTCTCTGCTATATAACCAGTATATATTACGTAAAAACTCTTCTAAAATAAAATTGATTCAACAGTGTGGCAAAAAAGATGTTAATAAGTTTTAAAAATGTTTTCAAGCGGTTCAACAATCGAAGTATAAAACGCTGGCAAGAGGCCAAAATTAAATGGTACTTTCAGGCATATTGGATTTGATGAACTGAATTTTTACTTGTTAACAAATTTTTCCGTAGTGCACTTCGGAAGATTAAATGCTCCTTCCATATAAAGTAACTGTTTCACTATTAAAATCTTGCACACAGATATCACCATAAACCAAAACAAACGAACAGTTATCAACCGGAAGTGAACAACAATACACTTTGCATGCTGGCGCTGCAGTTGGCGAAAATATAAACTAATGACATGCAAAGATCTGTAGCCTAACGCTATCAGCCCCTCACTGTTAGTGATTTTTGGCTGTCATATTGTTACGTTTTATCATCATAATTAAATCTCATCGTAAAACTGTTATTAACTGGATTCGACTTCCTAATGTAATTAACAGCTACAAGGAAAAACCAAAAATAACACATGTATGGAGCTGGCAATACACTACAGTTTAAATGCCAAATAAATTTTATCATTTCCTATTATTTAGTTGTTTTCTTCATGGTAAGATAGAATTTTGTATATTATGTTTATAGAGTTATTTTCAATAAGAACTGTTGGCCGATATATCCAGAGACATTCAAGGCAGGACATTCTTTATGGTGAACCAACCACACTCAGCGCCCTATGCTTATAAGTGCCTTACTGGGCGCACTAATTGTTAAGGAATACATGCTCTGTTTGATGAAATTTCAGTTAACTATCTATCTGCTAGTAAAATAGGAAATCACAGTTTAATGATAGTGATTTACAGATGTGTAGTAAATATCAGTGACTGTGTGTCTGAATAACTGAAATTTGAATGATAATCTAACCCTCCAGAATAGAACTAGAATATCCTCTATTTCACGAAAAATACATTTTTGGCCAAACCTGCGATATATCTGTTATGATATAGAATTTGGAATAGCATACGTCTCTCGCATCTTTTCCCCTTAATAATTCATTTTAGTATTGACTATCGTCTATATTGCTGGAATAGATGAAAAAGTTACAAGCTGGATAGATGAAATCTTGAAAGGCAGAAAGCAAAAATTAATGTAGGAAATGCGTCAAAAGAGATAAAACTGAAAATAGGTGTGCCACAAGGTAAAATATTTGGAACATTATTGTTCATTATTCCAATAAATAGTTGTATTGGTGGTTTAGAGTAAGACGTTAGGTTATTTTTTAATAAATTATGTCATAGAATACTATTCCAGTAATGATTAATAACAGCTACAGGAGGATCTAGACAAAATTTTTAGATGGGTTGTATAACATGAAATGAAAATAAATGCCTAATAGTGTCATCTAATTAAATACACAGACAAAAAGATAATCTTTTTGTTTTAGGGTGCGGAAAAAAATGCTTGTTAAAGGGCGTTAACATCGCCAGCATAAGCTTAAAGCTGGTTGGTTGGGGGTTATTGGTATGAGACATTTACTCCCTCGGTATTTTTTTGATTGGGCACCCTTTGACTTTCGATTGGTCGTCTTGCTGGCGTATTATTGATTATTCTCTTCGTTTCGTCAGCACCAATTGTCTGCACCAATCGTCTGTTGTGTTTGTCAGTGGCAGTTACACATGTTGCCAGGATCTTTCGATGAGACTCGCTGTTCCCGACGCCTCGTGGACTGCATCAGTGGCGGATGTAGACAGTGCCCTGCATTGTTCTTTAGTACCTTCAACTTTCCCAAGTCGTAATTAGCACGTACCTCCAGTCGAGACAAGCGTATTCAATGACCCGCCTAATCCAGGGGCAGTAAATGGCAACTCCTAGATGTGGTGCCAATGAGATTCCCGGTTAAGTAAAGGGCATGGAGCCAAGCACTTATCCGTTGCCTAATTTCCTGGATGCGACCTCGTCTAGTCAACTTGCAGTGGAGTGTCACACCGAGATAGCCAGCCGTTGGTGCCTAGGGAACAGTTCACCTCCGAGGTGAAGTAGCTGTTCACGCCGTCCTAGGGGACGATGCAGCTTAATCGCTTGCGTTTTTGGGGGTTTATATTTATCAGCCACCTTCTGGCCCAGGCTTCCGTCTGCTGAAGAGCTTTCTGCAATCGTCTCGTGGTGATGACTTTGGGGAGGCCGGATGAGAAAAATGCCGTATCGTCAGCGTAAAAGGCCGTTTTCACTCTCGCAGGTACTGGGATATCGGCTGAATAGGGGCTGTGCAGAAATGGATCCTGCACTGAACCCTGTGGTACACCTGCAGGAATACACCATTGTGTTAACAGGGTCTCGCCAACTCTGACGCGGAAGGTTTGCCTCGACAGGTAGCTGTTTGTTGAAGATCATAAATGTAAATATTTTTGCATAACGTTTGATAGCAAATTCAATTACAAAACACACATTGAGCAGGTGGCAGGGAGAGGTTTCGAAATCTAACATTTTTTGCAGAATATGATGAAGTGATGAAGAAGAGAAGTGAGGAAATTGGAAAACAAAACCGCGATCAAGCCGTTGCTTGAAGATGGTAGTGTAATTGGCTGTCAATTACAGGAGCTGAAGGTGTGCAATCAAGGGAAAGAATTTCTCTATCTAGTAAGTCTTTTTCATCTATTGCAACAAAATAGACCATATTCGTATTCTAAAATGGAAGGGGATCTGGAAAGGGAAAGACTTATTTGACAATACACAATGAAGAGCTGAAATGGTACAAGTAGTTGAATTTTGTGTCTCTGGAAGATAGGACACTGGTGTGTTCAGGGAGTGTGTGAGATGTGCTTTGATGATTAGGTTTGTCTGGATTTTGAAGATATCACGAGCGGTAATATTTGAACCATTGTACAGCGTACTAGATTACATTATATTAAATATTTTCACTTTGATCTCATACGAGAACAGTATGGGTTTTTTTTAATACATCCTATAATTATTAACAAATCAATAGTATTACAAACTACTGGTAACCGATAAGTTACTTAAAATGAATTGGTAAGCTAAATTTCCATTGTAATCTGCAAATAAATGTTATACAATTAAATGCTGCATTTGTAAACGGTTTCAACACAAAGAAAAACCATACACTATTTTCGAATTTATGAACAACTTTGTCACCTTCTCGTTTCATACCCCAACTGTATAATATTTTATAAGACTTCCTTAGTTACTAAAACACAATTCTTTCACAGATTAAAAAGGGTTCTGAAGCAAAACCTCTTTCAGTTTGGATCTAAAATTGTTAGGTTTTCGTAGTTAACATTTTTTCCCCCTTGTAGTAGGACACTGAATAAAGATGTTATGGTATCTGTTATCCCTGTTTGTACAATTGACAAAGACTTATGAAGTAAGGAAAGCCAGAGGAGTACTGAGTTGTTACTTATGCCGACACTGGACGATTCTTTTGTTGCAGGCTCAGGATGTGATAGTGACGATAGACAGTGGCTCTCTCAGGGGAACCACAGACACCTCGTTATACGGTACTCCGTACTACAGGTTCAGCGGAATACCCTTCGCTCAGCCTCCGCTGGGAGAGCTGCGTTACCAGGTAAGAAGCTACTTTTGTGAAAACAATGTGAAAGTAACGATCTTAACTTAAGAAGTGCTGTATAGTCGTATTGTAGTAGCATTTGTCGATATTTCAACAGTACGAATATTTAAGTACTAAAATACATGCGAAATTGCTTTTTGCTTCAAAAAAATTTCATCTTAGCTATTCAAACATTTCAGACCACTACAGATTCTTCACAGACACGCGCCAGGGGTTATGCTATGCAAGATATGTGGCCGTGGAAACATTCAGAGTTTATCAACACTCACTCCATACGCCATTTTCAGATTTAATGTTCACCCACAATTTCCCTGATTTTATGTATTTTCGAAAATGGTATGTGAAGGGACTGTATAGTTTTCGAATATTTGTAGATTGTGATGAGTTGATTTTGAATTTGTGTTGAGAAAACTTGAACTCTTCGTACCAAAAGCAAAGAATACAAATACCAACAAAATTACGATTATCTATAACTCCACTGTTTTTAGATACTAGAGACAGTTTTAGAAGTCATTATTATAATTATTACTGTCGTATGCCCTCGTAACGGAGAACGATAAGAAATTTTGATTGGATGTTTTCAGTTTTTCTTTGGGTTGATCTTGTCGGACCAACATTTTTTCATTCTTTCACTGACGGTTTTCTTTTCTTCGGAAGTCCAGATGCGTTTAGATTTTTCTTTTTTTTTTCCTCCAGAATAACTTATCATGAGTTTACTTTCTTTTAAAAAATCTCTCGGTCTGTGACGTCTCCCTTAGCAATGCCTGCAGACTTTAGGTCTTTCTCCACCTCCTTCATATTTGTGGTTATTGTTATTGCTGTTTTTGTGTTTCCTTCGAAAGTTTACTCAGGAATCCATAAAATTTCAGCCTATTTTTCTTCATCTCTGATTCTATGTTTGAAATTTTCTATATAGTTTTTCTAATTTAATTCTATACTGTTTATCTTCATTCACTCTGGACCCCAGGATTTTTCTGATAATTTTACTTTCTTCTTTATTTCTTTTTTCTGTTGCTTTTTTAGTGTTAATGTTTCACTTGAATCTGTGACTGCTGTCTTAATTACCATCTAATAATCTCTTATCTTGGTGTTGTACGAAATCCATTTTTTGTTATAAATATTTTGTACTAATATCATTGCTTTCTTCATCTTCTATACTCTTGCTTCCTGTGCTTTCATTTCTAGTCCTATTGGTTCTCAGATTTCACCTAGGTATTTAAACTATTTTATCGTGTTGATTTCACCATATTTTGTAATTAGTTTTTGTGTTTCTATTATTTTTTCCCTATGAAATCTGTTTTTTAATTAAATTTGTAATCCTATTTTTTCGCGCATTCCTTGGGGATTTCTATTTGCCTGAAGGCCACTTCTTCTTTGTCTGTGATTTTTGCTAAGTCGTTAACAAATGCTAGATATGGTATGTATAGTGATTTTGACCGATATTTATGGGTGCCCATATGTTTTCTGCTTTAATCTGTTTTCCCCATTTTGTCATTACTTTAGCTAATACATTGTTGAAGATTATTGGTAACAATCCATCTCCCTGTCGCAGTTATTATTATTTGTTAGAAATATTTACGGTACCTATATCAATTATTCTGTATGAAGTTCGTGAAGCTATTAAAGCTGTCTTCAAGGTGGTCAGAAAAAGTTATATTTAAATGAATTAACATACTTATTAATATTATTATACTTAACTATTTAATTATTAAGAAATAATCGCTTCTATTATTTAATATTCAAATAACATACATTTTCTTATATTTATTAATATTTTTTTAGTTTTAATGATACGAAAAGATTTAATTCAGTAAGAAACAACACTTAAGTTCTTTTTAATATTAATCACTAAGATCTTAGTTAAGCTGCGCTTATAACTGTTTTACAATCCGTGGTTCAAAACTGTTTGAAATGCTGAATCGATGCGATGGTGTAAGCAGAGCGTTCGTGTTTGCCACGAGTGCTTTTCACTAACTTCCAAAAACCGCCTCTTAGGTGAGCGGCGAGTGAGCACACGAGACAAGACTACGCGAGCATGAAAACAGTTGAAAATAATGCTTTATGTGCAACATATACATTCAGATTCATTACGGTTTTACCAGCCATACGTTTCCAAGAGTAATTTATTAATTGGGATAGCAATATTTTATAAAACGTGATGCTACTTTTCTTCTCCCTCTAGAGTTCAATCTTCTTCGACATTTCCGTGTCCAGAACTCCAAAATGGATAAAGATTTGCTTTCTAAATCGAAGTGTCTCTCATATTTTGTGTTCGGATATTTTTAGTTGTGAACTAAATATTCAAAGGTCAACCGACCTATGCAGATGTCTCTACACCTGATAAAGACGACGGAGCTACTCCTCAAAATATCGTGCTTTCAAATGACTATCCGGCGATACACCCGTGAAGACTTCATTTCAAGCATACGCCGGGAAAGTCTCCGTTCTTTCAACTAAAAATACGTTTCTCGTTCTGCTGAAGCCTCAGAACACCACTGTAATAATAATATCCAAGTATTCATGAACGGTATAAATAGCAGATGGAGACACCAAAATAATGGCTTCACCGGGAGCATTGACATTACATAGGTACCATTTAACATACACTGATCAGCAAAAACATTATGACCACTTACTTACTAGCTTATTGGTCAATCTTTCGGACGCAATATATCAACGATTCACAGGTCACAAAATTCCCTTAAATTACAGGCTAACAGTTTGCGGGTGCAGCACCTAGGAACAAGCATCTCGGAAACGGAGACGCTGTTCGGCTGTTCGCGTGCTGCTGTATTGACCATCTATGGAAAGTGTTTGAAGGACCGTGAAACCACGAGTAGGCGACGATGTGGTGGATACCCACGCCACTTCACAGAACCGGAGATCGGAGGTTTGCCCGCTCTGTAAAGCAGGTTAGGGGATGATCTGTGACAGAATCGCGATTCTTGTGATCTGAAACACATCTGGAAGCACCAGAATTGTACTCTTCTGTCAGGCCCGCCACAGATCATCCCCTATCCTGCTTTACAGAAGAGGCAAGCCTTCGACCTCCACGTACTGTGTTGTGGCTTGGGTTTCCACAACACTGTCGCCTACTCGCGGTTTCACCATCCTTTAAACACTTTCCATAGAAGCTCACTACAGTAGCACGCGAACAGCCGGCCAGCCTCTCAGTTTCAGGGAGGCTTGTTCTCATGTCCGCGCCTACCAACCACTGGCCCGTAATTTAAGAGAATTTGGAGACCTGTCCGTAGAAATTTGGTGTGAGATACACCTGAGCGCATACCAAGCACATGCAAAATCCATGCTACGCCGAATCGCTGCTATATTGTGTTTGAAAGGTGTACCAAAATGATAGTAAGTAGGTGGGCATAATGTTTTAGCTTATCAGTGTAACACTAATGTCATGGTCACTGGGGAGAGACGATAAACATATGTTGTACGCAGGTGACTATGCAACCACAGCCTACGTGAACACCTCAGTAGAAGCATAGAAAATATTAACATCCACACTATACAGGGTGTTACAAAAAGGTACGGCCAAACTTTCAGGAAACATTCCTCACACAAAAACAAATAAAATATGTTATGTGGACATGTGTCCGGAAACGCTTACTTTCCATGTTAGAGCTCATTTTATTACTTCTCTTCAAATCACAAACATGGACTGGAAACACACAGCAACAGAACGTACCAGCGTGACTTGAAACACTTTGTTACAGGAAATGTTCAAAATGTCCTCCGTTAGCGAGGATACATGCATCCACCCTCCGTCGCATGGAATCCCTGATGCGCTGATGCAGCCCTGGAGAATGGCGTATTGTATCACAGCCGTCCACAATACGAGCGGTGAATCGAGGAAGTACAGTACATACTAACGAAACTAAAATGAGATCTAACATGGAAAGTAAGCGTTTCCGGTCACATGTCCACATAACATATTTTCTTTGTTTGTGTCTGAGGAATGTTTCCTGAAAGTTTCGCCGTACCTTTTTGTAACACCCTGTATACACTGTCTACACATTACTTGACTAAGAAACATAAATCAGTCATGAAACTGTCTTATCCATGTGAAATTGTTTAGTGGATATCCGCTGTGCTCGTACTTAACTCACGGTATCTCTGTTTCCAGCCGCCACAGCCGCCTTCCAGCTGGACTGGAGTCCGAGATGCCCTGGAGGAGGGCTCCGCGTGTCCTCAGTTGGGTATGGGCAGTGAGGACTGCCTCTACCTCAACGTCTACGTCCCGGCTAACGTTTCTACTGGAGACTCTGGGTTGCCAGTAATGGCCTGGATCACTGGAGGAGGTTTCTACGCTGGAACATCAAGCATCAACTGGTATACGCCAGACTTATTCGTGGACCATGGTGTAATTTTCGTCGCCTTCAACTATCGCCTTGGCGCCATCGGTAATAATTTTGTCTTCTAAATGTCTCTTAAAAACTTGTTCCATATGTAATAACTTAGAATAAACAAACTTGGCAATGTACTTTAACCAATTTGAAAAATTTCAAATTTCTGACTTGGATCACTTTTTGAAATTAAATAATTAGATATTAATATTTACAGAATATAAGGCAGCTGTAAGTAATTCTATTCTCTACTTTTAGCGCTAAAGTTGTGATCTACAACTTTCTTTTAATCGGTATCTCTAATTTACTAAAACATACCTCATGCCGAATTTTATCAATTACATCGATAGGTACAAATGAATCATCATGGGTTTACTGCTATTCAGTAGGTCGATTCACAGCAGCAGTCTTCCATGCCTCCCAATGCTCCGCCAATCTCTTTTTCTCTATATATTTTCCCTTTATAAGAATCTGACCAAGAATTTTCTTTCTTCGTCAACCTCTACTTCTCCCTCAATTTACGATGCCCTCCAGGGCGGTTTTAAGCAGACACTCATTCCACAACACATGGTCAATCCAGTTCCTTTTAGTTTTTGTAAGGGATCTTTGCTCTCCTACTCGCTCCAACACCTCATCATTCCTTACTTCATCTGTTCAACTTATTCTCTCCATCTTTTTCCATATCCACATTTCAAAAGCTACCAACCTCTTTACATCTTCATCTTCTTTTCTTAACGTCCGTGTTTCATGTGTGTGAAAATTCTGGTAGAATTTATAAGCATAGTGAATTATTAGTCATGTTCCTTATTAACAGATCACTCCCTTGTTTGCAGGTTTCTTGAGTCTCCAGAACGAGCTTATCCCTGGTAACGCCGGCCTGAAGGACCAGATCTTTGCTCTGAAGTGGATCCAGCGGAACATCGCAGCATTCGGTGGCGACCCCAGCCAGGTGACAGTGTTTGGGGAGAGCGCAGGATCCTTCAGCACATCACAACTAATGTTATCACCGGCTACTACAGGTAACTACATTTGCAATAAATTACTAGGCGAAGTCTTTGTCCAACACATCCTTAGTACGATTAATGGTAACAGCCTTTTAATTCCGAAATATTACTGTTCTTATGTAATTCGATGACATTTTTATCTTGACAGAATATTTCGTTTCTGTTTACAGATAAATTATCTTTTCAAGGTGAGATCAAGATATGCAGTTGGTACATGTGAAGATATACCTCCCCTCGCAAAAGTGACCAACTTCTAGCATACACATGATTTAGTAGGCTTCCTCGGTCATTGTCTGTACTCTCCAAGTCTTTTGTTTAGTGCCGCGTAGGTTTTATGAAGTCTAATGTTTTAGCCACCGTTCTGTGGATTCCTTGACAGTAATAAAAGTTCAGTCGTCAGGTTTCGTGCACACCATAAAAAATATATTTTATCACGTGTATCACCCATTTACACATTTGAAATCACGAGGAGGCTGAAGACTTATAATTTTGCTTTATTACAGAAAATATGCTGTATTGCCACCTCACTTAATACAAACATAAGTAAAAATCGTTCTGATATTGTAATGAAAATTATGGTTGTGTGGTCTAAGTGATAAGCTATGGTCAGGATAAAATTTATCATGGAAAATAACTCTTTATAATTCAGCTGTCGTTAAAACTTATAATCGGTCGGGTATCACGATTTTATATCAAATGAAAAGAAATTATAGTTACACTGAATTAACTATGCAGAAAGAACTCAGACAAATCAATGAATATCATAAGTACACGGGTGCCATAACGAGATATTTTGACGATTATGCTAGATACTGCAGCATCAAACATCGATTGAGAATTGAAACTAAAACACTGATTGTATAGGAGTGACATCACCGCCTTCAATAGCTTCACAAGTGATGTTAATGCTCTTGGCCTGAGAAACTTGATAAAGTTTCCAAGAATAAGACTCTCACCAGACACTACAGTTGTTGACTGATTAAAACACTTGATTTCGTCAGTACAATAACACAAGCTGGTGTACACATGACTTAGTAGGCTTCCTAGGTTATTGTCTGTATTCTCCAGGTCTTTCGTTTAGTGCCGCGTAGGTTTTATGAAATCTAATTTTTCAGCTATCGTTCTGTGGATTCTATCGTAGCACACCCTTGGAAGTAATAAAAGTAAGTAAAAGTCGACGCATGGCGTTGTCGGCCGAAAGTCACTGGAATGGTGTATGGGATCCTGCAGTGGTGTCGTCCTTTGTTGTAAATATACGTGTGAAGTGGCTTCCATCATAGAAATTGCAGCATCTCGAGAACTGTGTTGGTTGGGAGCCTCTCCCTCACGCTATGATCAGCGGCTCTTCCACGTGCCAAATAGGTAGTCCCGTTGGACCCAGACAAAGTGGAGGGCTCACCAAATCCGTCCAGTCGGCAAGTCAGGAAAAGTTCTGGCGACGCTCCTCTTCTCCCATACTGCTGTCTCCGATCGCACCTACAGAGCAGAGCAATAAAACAAAGACTTAGCAGTTTATCAAAAAGTATCCCTGACTAGCCGTAGGCCGTACCAGACACACCTCCACGTATTCAACAGGCCTATTTCTACTGGCCGGTATTCATTCTTGATGTCTAACTTCTTCCTTCTTGTGCCACACCATGATTCCCCACCCCGATGAATTGTACACTTAAGTCCGCGTGTCCTCGAAACCGAACAATGTCTGGTCCCTCCATTAACAAGGGTACTCAGGTCAGGTAGCACAATTTCAGTAATCATATTATTTGTACACATACCTCGCTATTTTAAGAGATTGTCTATTGGCACGTGAGCCGCTCCCTGCTAGCAAGTGTCCCTTAGGGTGCCTGCGTATGCAAATGGCGTAGAAACAACAGAGATCCTGCATGTTCTGCAATCGATAAAGGTTTTGTTTTCATTAATGTTCTTTGAATACTGGATCACGTTACATTGCTTGGCAGTAAACCTGTGGATGATCTAACACCACATTCTGAGTAAAACTAAGAACCAAGCTTAAATTTGAATACTATAGTTTTGTCACTGAAGACATTGTATGTTATTATATACCGTATATGTCAATGTCACTGTGTATCATATTTTTCAGTTTCATGACTTGCATCTAACTGAATGAGTTAGGGACGATTTAATTAATTTTCTAAATAGCTGTGTAAACACAAATAAAATTGTATTGAAGATTGTATTACATCGGTAATACTGACCATTTTACCGATACTTCTAACAAACTCCTGTGAAGTGCCCCTAACGAAACTTCTGTGTGTAAAGTTATTCTGATACTCTGAACAGTTAACGTCTTTGTTGGATTATTGTAAGCCCCGACGGAGTTATGCCACAATGTTATACACTGTTTAGTGCGGCCTTATAAAGGAGGAATGAATTTCGCTTGAATTCCACCGTGAACTGATTTTTTTTTTTTGGGGGGGGGGGGGGTTCGTTTCATTCATAGTCACGTTCGTAAAAGCCTTGCGTTGCTGATGCGAAATACTGCAGTCATATTCCCCGTAAAGCAGCAGGTTTTCTTTGCCAGACAGGATTAAGTTAGCTATGACATAGCTAGACTGAGCTGCAAGTAGAGAGCCTGTCACTAAGGCAGATTGACGACCTTACTGGGTCATACGCCAATGTTTTTACTAAAAGATCCTTTGTTACTTCATATTTCAAGCTTATTACGTAGTGGTGATCGTATCTCAAAACATAAATATACAGGAAATAAAATTTGCAACGCTTCAATATTTACGTAGTAAAATCAACTCACATTTATGGCTTAGGTGTAAAAATTAATCGTTTTGAAATTACTACGTAGACGAATCAGTTGCCAGGAACTTGGTGCAGCAGACTGTGATTGATAAATTAGGATTCACAGACGTTATGTTAATGAGTCACAAGATAGACAGTACAATTGTTTTCACGAGTAAAGTTTAACTATGGTTAATATATTTCTGTAGCATATATTTTTTGCGCCTCATCACAGGTTTAATTCTTGAGTTTGAACCAATGCAGCATGTTAAAGTATGGTTGACTCAAAAATGCGTTAGTCTTTGGGAAATCTCAGTCCCCACACTTATTTATACAGCAATCGCATCTTTTGCATACCCTAGCCCTACTCGCTATCGATGATATGTGAGTTTCGATAGTACGCAGCCAACTTTCCTCGAACGTAGCTTACGGTTCCACAGTGTCACCATCGTGAAAAGTTACTATCAACCGAGCCGCTAAAAAACATTCCAATTTCCCGGAAGCAGTAAGAATCGCTGGATCTCTACCGTCATTCATGACACTGCTGTAAGTGCTGGAATATTTACAACATCATTCTTGTTGTAGTGGTCCATCGACCCCACGTTACACTCTGCGGGGCCTGATGCTTTTTTTTAACTTTTACAACAACTCTGTAATTACCTGACAACTAATAGCTCATACGATTTACTGTTTATCATGCTAAGACTAAACACTTCTAATGTCAGAGATGTGTTTACAATACTTCAATAAGAGAAGAATCTTCCTATAAGGAAACAGGGGTGTAAAAAATGGGATAGAAACTCGTTTCATGTTAGATAGATATAATTTAGAAATCTGCATCATAAGGAAAGCGATGAAGAAATACTTTTGTTTAGTATAGAAAACATTCAACTATTCTGTTTACAGTAAAGATGCTCCCTGTACTATGAGAATAAGAGTACAAACTATTACCGGATGTACTCTAGAGGTAACTTCCACTATGTAAAAACACTGTGCGAATAATGTGTAGAATATACTTGCAGTTAGATTGTCTGAAAGCGAAGAAACTGGAATTTGATGTTCAGTTTTCATTTTTAAGACTCAGTATTGGAAACTAATAATAGTCCCCGTTTGTTGTTACACAGGCTTGTTCAAGGCAGCGATAATGGAGAGCGGCCAAGCGATAGGTCCGTGGGGTGTCGACTACAACCCCCGCGCTAGAGCTGTGCAGCTGGCGTCAGCCCTGGGTTTCGAGTCCGATGACGACGTAGGGCTGGCACAGTTTTTCCAGGAGGTGGACGTGGTGCAGCTCACAAGTAACCCCGACTTGGGAATGACCTTATATGTGAGTACCACCAACACATTTAAACATCATACAGGATAATAAGTTTCCATTAGACTGCAAATCCTTCTCTTCGCTGCACTACGCATATACTGCAAAAAAATTTCATTTATAAAACATAAAAAAATTAGAAAACGTTTAAGATAAGGGAGCGTCCATAAACTACGTAGTTCAATTTTAGTTTCCTGTGAAACCCCGCTCCCCCCCCCCCTTCACTTAGCCTGACCTTGGTTTTTCTCTTTAGCCCTCCCCTTCCCCTCTCCCCCCTCCCCGCGTAGCACGTAGCTTCTTTCCCTACTGAATCCAGAAGATATTTTGTACGGTTTTCTCTTGTCAGACTAACGTAAATTACATATGGAGATAATTAAATGACGAAAATATATATTTACGTGCTGCTGTGTGTTCTGTACCTTATTCTAACTGTGACAAATAATATGAATGAAAAGCTACGTGGATTGGCTAAGAATCCTTCCCTCCCCCCTCCCCCACGTTGCCCAACGTAGCTTTCCAACCAACTCCTTTCCCCACCCCCTCCCTTTATACCGAGCCACGTAATTAATGGACGCTCCTGAGGACAAGACAAAGAAATAGTGACAGTTATTTGATATTAAAATGTTAAAGCCAAATGATCAAATTATTTACACATAGACAGGTTTTATAAATGATATTAGATAAATTGTAGTTGATTTAGGGACAATTATTGATCAGGTAGAATGTCATCACACATGGCTGAACGCTCCGTGATATTGCTTTCAGAACTTTTAAAAGATTCTCAGGCAATAATAACTTTAAATTAACCAACAGTATTATCGGGGACACAATAATTTGAGATCATATGATCCCAATATTATTATTATTATTATTTACTGGAATTGTTTTTGTAAGCTCCGACGATTTTTTATTTTATAAAGACGTGTATGTCATTGATTTTTTTTCCCCCAATATGTGTGTGCGCTAAATTTTGTATACACTGCACAGACAACGAAACACTTAACGCTCATGTCCCGATGCTGGACTCGAACTGACGACCACGGAACATCAACGTTATTAAGCTATCAACTACACTGCCGCTGTCTCCGCACAATGATTGTAAATTTATTTGTAACTTACTTCCATACTATCATCGTCAAGTCTGATTAATATGTTTCTATCATTGCAGTCTAGGTCCTTGGTGGCCTGATGCGGTTTTCATCACTGATTAAGCCTTTTTATTTCCTTGTTATGATCCTAAATTATTTTTTAACAAGTTTCTGTAAATTATTTTTCATTTTCTTGTATCCTAATCTCCACGTACTATCTCCCTTTACACTTCATACTTGTCAAATAACCGTTCCAATATTCTAGAATATTACCTACGGCCAACGATTTCTTTTTTGACGACTCTTGCTTGAATTTCTTTCGTATCCACATTTCCTGAGGTAGTGTTCGTTTCTAACAGCATCAATTTCCTTAATTTATGAACAATAATTTTTCTATCTTTCTTTATAAGTGTTATGTTTCTCTTCCATAAAACATATTCCTCTACATTTACAGTCTTAAAAAGGTTCTTTAAAGATATGTCTTCTTGGAAAAATATATTTGAACTTTTACCGATCAGTTTTTGCCAACTAAACAATGAAATCCTTTGATATCACATCATGACTTCTTTAATATTCAATCTAACCTCCTGCTTGAATATTTTGTGTGTATCATTTATACCCACATTCAGATATCTGTATATATACTTCAGAATGAAATAAAAAAAATTTCACTTCATTCATTATTCATACATTTAGAATCTCACCGATGAGAGAGTACGGTAATATTTTACTAATGCCCGACGTTTCTAATTCTCTAACTTTATTAGATTATTCATTCCAGCTAATAACCCCATCGCACATAATATGATGCAATTGGTTTCAGAAAATCGTTTGACTGCAGGTCGACTGAATCAGGGAGAAATGGAAATAGCATTAATTTTCAAGCGAAGTTCCTTTGTATCGCTGAAAAAGTTTTTAGTCTGTTAATTGTCCATAATAGCTATAAATATAGGAACATTAACTATTAACTGCAACACGATACGTAGAAATTGTTCTTATGTATTTGAACAATACTATACATTTCTCAATAGGAAGCCCGTGAGTTCTTAGTCATCCCATATACCGCTGTGATTGAGCCTCCTTCAGATTCTGCAGTCATCACCGAGGACCCTGCAACCATCCTGAAGGAGGGTCGCTTCAATCATATACCCGTCTTAACGGGAATCAACTCTGCAGAAGGCTCAGTCGTTATCATGGGTGAGTGAAATGACCTCCCATCCAACTAATCAGTTAGCATTACCCTTATGTATCCCCACTTTTAATGTTAAAATAACATCCACTGTATAACAAAGACAACAAAAAAATTAAAGATAATTCCATATGGATCCAATAGGAGTATATTGTATTATGACTGTTTAATTGTTGAGAAAGTATTTTCTGCCAGGCGCCGACCAAGCTGGTAGTTTGTATTAAAGGCTAAGATAATACCGAAGAGGAAACATACGATCAAATATGCACCCAATAGTACTCTCAGTATGTCAGCAAATGTTTTTACTAAATAAATGCAGCCATCTTCCTCTACCAACCTGATTGCAGCTATCGGCCACTTATAAGTAATAATGTAAAGAAATACTGCAAACATCAGTAATTTGAAAGCACAGAAAGTAACACAGCTATTACTTGCAGTAAATTATGTTTCTGAGGTACAAGCTGCATCATTCGCTTTGTATCCCTATCATTTATATTCTTTAACTACTTTGACATTAATCTGGGATAACTCAGACCTAATTGAATTATAATCAATATAACAATGGTAATTAATTATGTAAACGAAAAAATTAAGAATATTCAACAGTGAAATAATCATTATAAATGTTTTACTAATCACAAAGTGTCATAAATAACACCATATAAATATCCATATACAGAAAACCTAAACAAAGTAAAAAGACTGCCACAAATAAAAAAAATTATCTTCTGATAGAATGAAAATATTAATAGCGGTTGGTGCATATTTAACATTTTTTTAGTATTTGGACTCAAGATTTTGCAAACTAGTATTCAACTAACTTTCCTCTGCTCGTGACTAATATTTATCAAAAGCAGGAATAGGGAAGATAATAGCTTGCTGATTGGTTTCAGATAGTCATTTGCCTAGTTATATGCAGGAGTTTTCCTTACACAAGTCTTGTATAGTTCGCTAAAAAAAAAGTAGGTAATGACTGGAAATACATCCAGCTTCAATGTTGACGTCGGATATTTCAGTTCATCCAGGCGTTCAAGCATCTTAACCAAACAGAAAGACTTACAAAATCAATGCATTTACCTGGTATCATTTAAATATTTTCATAGTCAACTTCAGAATGTGAAAGTATCCTATGTCGCTATGGATAGATATGTTACGGCCTTAAGGCACCACAGAACAACACGCGGACTGTGCGTAATACCCTGATGATACAGGTGGTATAATGGCATTTTTAATATCCGCTATTACCTTTTCATCCATGGGTTTATTACCTAGAAATCTCCAAAGCAAGAAGGGCTTAAAATGTATCAACAGTTTCGGCAATAACATGAGACAAGACTGTTAAGGCTATTGTTCCAAATGACAAGGTGCCTTCAGCTGAGGTAAGATAACACTGGCAATTAGTTCCTGTACAACGATCTTTACTAAAACCATACAGTCAAGATGGATCAATATTAATATAATTCACCATTTAACTGTTACACCAGCTGCTTTGCGTACGCACGACGCTTAAACAAAACCATCATCCATTTTTATTAGCATTTTGTCAGCTTTTAGCTAATGATCTGGACCCGTCGCAACATTCAACATTTCATACCCGTTAACCATCTCTCTTCCTGAGCTGTGTTCGACACTTCTAAAGTTCTTATAAATTTCTCTCTTGGTCCACCTCTGTGACCGTTTCAAGTTTTTAATTAGCATCTTCCTTTCTACTGAAATGCCTAAATTATTTTAACATCTGATTCTTTACCCTACGATGTAAGAGCCATTGATTTCGAACCTCTGTTTTTCTATTATTGTTACTTTTTTATTTTCAGAAATTTCGATTCCTCTACCTGTTGTCAATCACTCTTACCATTAAAGACTTCAGTATCTCGTCAGTCAACGAATATTCTACTCTAGGAAAAAAAATGTTCAGAAGTTTTCAGACTTAAATTTTAGAGATCATTGTTCAGGTGAAAATATGAACTTAATTAGTACATTTGTCGTCCGCTTCACTCAACCATATTCACATACGTAAACCAGTAAGTGGATAATAGGAAAATACTTACCACCTGTGTTCATTTCACCGTAAAATGTGTCCTAACTGTGGTTGAAGCGATATCTGTTCAAGGGACCTGAAACGAAACCGAAAATTCTAATCAACAAACTAAAATATGATAGAAAAACGTAGCATCGCTTACTGCAGACAACCAAAAATAATAATAATAATAAAACGAGATAAACGGAATTTTCCGACACAAGCTGCTGTCTTATTTATTAATGTTTGAATTCGTATACACTGACAACCTGGAAATCGTTACTCAACAATCTATTGCGAATGAAGCGGAAGAAATCCAAAATAATCTTAATATTTTTGTGTGTGTAATTCCAAAAGTGGTCGATGTTGCTAAGTAATGTGTAAGTGAGGAATGAGAACTTAATCGAAATGCGACTACGGTGCACCAAAACAGACAATCACTATATTATCAGTGACGTGTCACTGAGTGTTGTAAAAAGATGTTGAAAGACTTCGCTAAAGTATTTAGAACTGCCATTCAATGGTTATAAAATATTGACTTCCAACTTTAAACATTTATTTCAGGTGTATTGTTCATTGTTTTAGGATGATAAATTGTTATTTATTATCTAGTATTGTATAAATTGTGTAATTTGCTATAAGCTAAATAAATAAATGTTTAATGTTAGATTGGTGAAATTCCTATAACATACGAGATATGTTGCAGGGTCGGACGTGCTAACCAACGAGGCCAGGATTACAGACCTAAACGAGAATTTTGCTGAGCTCGTTGGAGTGCAGATCAGATTGCCCACAGAGGAAGAGCGACTGGCAGCCGCACAGCAACTGGAAGATTCCTATTTTGGTGAGCAGGGCTTCAACGTCGATAACACGCAGGTGGTCTACGACGTACGTAATGGCTTAACAAATTTCTCTAAATGTTATAGAACCATTACCTAAGTTTTACTTCAGTTATTATAGTTATTATTTCGTATTACAGAATAGAAGTTCTCATATGTACAGAGGTTGGACACAATAATATGAACACCATGCGATAGTGTACAGGTTGTTGCATGTTGGCACCACTACTTCCGTGTGATTACTGAGACGCTCATGTACGGCATAGTTGACGTGGCAGGTCTTGAAGATTAAGTCTCAGTGTATTATACGCTTTGTTCTGTGACGGTTATAACAAGCAATCGGTGAAATGCGTGATCCCTCAGACTTCGAAAGTGGGCGAATTGTTGGAGCTCGGTTAGCGGGAGTGTCTGTGACAAAAACAGCTGAACTTTTTAACGTCTCACGAGCTACAGTATCAACGGCAATGATAGCGTACACAAAACACTGTAAAACATCGACCGCGAAGAGGAATAGTGGACGAAAACCAAAGTTAACCGACAAAGACCGACGAACATTAAAAAGGATTGTGGACAGACAACACAAAACTACCGCAACAAAAGTGACAGCAGAACTCAACACACACCTGAGAAATACTGTCTCATTCATTAAAGGGCTGCAATTGCAAAACCCCAAATAACGGCTACCAACGCTAAGTTGCGAAACAAGTGGTGCCACGATCATAAAAACTGGACACTTGATGAGTGGAAGAATGTGGTATGGTCCGATGAATCATCGTTCACGTTGTTTCCTAGTAACTGCCGGGTTTATGTATGGATAACACCAAAAGAAGCCTACAATCTCGACTACCTGCGTCCTACAGTCAAGCATGGGAAAGGTTCCATTGTGATTTGGATGGCTATATCGTGGTATTCAGCTGGTGCTCTCATTCACATCACTGGTCGGATGACTGCGAATGAATATCTCGACATCCTCAATGATGAAGTTACTACTATGACTACAATACTGCTGTCAAACACTGCCATGTTCCAAGAAGATAATGCGCCCATACACACAGCAAAAAAGGTTGTGTCCTGCTTCGAGTGGCATCAGAATATCATCAAACATCTTCTCCGGCGAGCACAATCGCCAGATCTCAATATACTTTAACATTTGTGGGGAGTTTTAGAGCAGAGAATAAGGAGCAGATTTCCACCTCCAACATCATTGAAGCAATTGGTGAATGTTTTTGTACAGGAATGGGACAACATTTCTTTGGAAACTAATCAGACACTCTACAAATTTATTCCTCGAAGAATTGCAATTGTTCTACGAGCAAAAGGTGGCCCAACACCATATTAATAAATCAATATTATATAAATGTGAGGTGTTAATATTATTTTGTCCAACCCCTGTATAATTTATTCTTCTCACTAGAATTTACATTGCAGCTTCTATAATTTGAACTTCTTTTTCAGTTTCTTACCGATATGTTTATGGCCTACCCGTCTGACGCAACCATCAGAACTTTGGCCAATGTCAGTTCTGAGCCAGTTTTCTCCTACTATTTCGATTATAACGGCACTGGTTACACTGAATACGGTATGTTCTGAGCGAGGAATTTTTCAAATAACTTTAATTCTTCCTGCAATTTATTTTACTGTTCTTTTAATTGTTTTTTAGTCCATCTGTATCATACTATCAACTATCTATCTGCCAGTCGACTTAGGTTTCATAGTAGCTGAACTGCGGCAAACACAAATTTACTTGCTTGCCGAAAGCGTTATTCATAGCTCATGAAGCTTTAAGCTAAGCAATCGTAAATAATCCTAGATTGGAACTCCAAAATAGAAATATCAGTTTGATTCATTACTAACAGCTAGCCACAGATTAAAGAGTCGAAGGAATAAAGCTCAATATTTGCTTTATTTTCACTCGTTAGGTGATTTTGCCTAGGTCGATGCCCCAAGATATCTTATTCTGAATGGTTAACATTTTTTCATCGGAAAATCAGTACCTGAAAACATTTCTATATCTAAAAACCAGGAATTTGATGCAACCTCAAAATGTTATTATTATCTGTGAAATTCTTGTTAGGTTGCCTGGATGTCTCTCATGTAGACTACTGCTGCCAAACAAGAATTATTATCATTCGTTTGTATCTGCACTCAGTATTCAGCTGAAGATTTCTAGCACATAAGAAAATGTTTCCTCGATTGCTGGAACAATTAAGATAACATGCTGTGGTTTTTGCATTCTAACAGGTGTGCCTCACGGAGGAGAACTCAAATTTATTTTCCTGTTCAACGAAGACACGGACAAGGATCCATCGTCTCCGGACGGGCAGACTTCTGAGAAAATGATTTCTCTTTGGACAAACTTCGCCAAGTATGGGTAAGAATCGAGATATCTAGATACGGTATTACTGGATCACAGTAGCTGAGATAATTCCTTTTTTTTTAATGTGTCAAATGACTTGAACTTTTTTAATTTAAATTAGTCTCGTTCTTGTACTCACAAATTCATATTATATAACAGACGTATAAAGCTGTAAAAGTAACGATGTATTCGTTACTGAGTAACGGGTTCGTCGCCTGACTCGATGTACCGAATCGTTACTCACAAATTCATTTCGTTACTCGCATTTGTCGTATAGATACAAACACGTTCCAGCTCCCGCAGGTAACTAATTTTGCACTTTTTATTTTGTTTAACATTAAAATTTACAGTGCATACTTTGTAAATAGAAAACTTGTATGCATAATTTGAGATATTTACTGGTATTTCATTGATAGTTCATTAGTGAGGTTTACTGATTTCAAACATTTGTGGAATTTGTTTATTTTAAGAATTGATACCTTCTATTTTATTTTATAGTGTAATTTACAATATAAAAGAGTTGTCTAATAGTTTTTGAAATACATCTCTGCACTTGTTATGTTGTAATAATATTTAATAAATTTCCCTACACGCTCATCTTCCCACTTTCCTGCATCCGCCTACATTTGCCCTCTACAAATTTTAACTTAAAATTCTTTCAACGTTTTTGGTAAATTATTCATAATTTCTCTTGGTAACTTATTCCAATCCCTGAAACACTTACCTAAAAGAGAATCTTCCCAAATCCTTGTGCCTGAAGTCGAGTTCAAGATTGTGGTCATATTCATCTTTTCCCTTCCAAGCAATACTTTTAATTCTTACACCAATATCTTCCATGCCTCAACATTAATATACGCCTTGTACACTCCCATGACCCTCTTCACCCTCCTTCCGTTTTTCAAATGAATCCCATTCCGGCTCTTTTACCATATCTGTTACTGATTGCGTTCTGCGATAATTTCCCTTTTTTCCAGTTATAGAATTCCATAAACAAAGAACAAGTTACAATGAATTTATTCCTTTTGCCTGGTGTTAGTTATTGTATTATTACCGCAGGATCGATGTGATCAATTATCAATGCGGTTCTGGCTTTGATGTTTGAATGTTTGTTGTAACCGCGACGCAACAAAAATTAATCTAATTGCATGTTTCTCCTGAACGTTTGTAATTGATTTAAAAGTTTTAAATATTGATAGTTTTAAAATGAAATAATGAACGCGGGAGTCAATAGTTTTTTGCCTGCAGGCCCGAGTTGATTGTATGTCCACATTTATTTTAACAAACCTAACACAAATAGATGAAGAATTTCCAAAAATAAATGAAAACCGTAAAGGAAGACACTGGTGAAACCTCCTACTTAAAAACGAAATTCTTTGATGAGATTATAATATTTGTTAAATAAATGAAAACCGTAAAGGAAGACACTGGTGAAACTTCCTACTTAAAAACGAAATACTTTGATGAGATTATAATATTTGTTAAATACATGTCCCATTATCACATCAGGCTTCTATGCAGGGTTTTGAGCAGGCTACTTTAAAAAATAACCGTCATTAGTTATTGTCACTAGATATGTCACTGTCAGGTGAAAGGTCAGGTCTTTTTTGTATGCAAACAGGTGTTTGTTTTGAAATTAGATTATTCTTTCGTATATAATATTCATTACAGTAAATCAAGTGTACATTCAGAGATTTTTCGTAAGATCCATGTGCTAATTACTTGGCTTTAAGTTTTATCCAAATGTAAAACTTACCTAAACTTATTTTATTATATAAACAGTTTACTTAAACTTTAACAAGTACGTACGAAGTCGTCCCATATGCGATGCGATGCAATAGAATTACCTTGGATGCAATCCTTCATGCTAGTGTTTGATTGTACCGAAAGTAACGAGTAACGAAACGATACGATAGTAACGAAACGATACGATAGTAACGAAGTTAACCTGTACGTGGCGCGACTCCAACCATTCTTCATGCTATTGTTCGATTGTACAGAAAGTAAGTAGTAACGAAACGATACGATAGTAACGAAGTTAACCCGTACGTGGCGCGACTCGATACCATTCTTCATGCTATTGTTCGATTGTACAGAAAGTAGGGAGTAACGATTGGAAAATAAAGGGTATTGATTGATTTAGTAACAAATACATACGGGTACAGAATTTCTCGTTACTTTTACAGCAAATACCTGCAGAGGATCTACGGTCAACGTTATTTCTTTCCATACGCATGTGACCAGAAATATTTTTCGAATTGTAACAAAGAATAATATGTAATAATAACAATAATAGATTTTGTTGTTGAAATAGTTATACTTCCTTATACTGGCGATGAGGAACGGAAAGATATTGGAGTAGGTATGAAAAGTAGTGCATGGAAGGGAAAAGATGACCATGACCACAAGCTGGCACTCGATTTCAGGCACAAGGGTGTGGGAAGATTCTCTTTTTTAGACAAGGGTTGTGGTAGAGGCCTAGGTGGATAAATACGTTATTGTTATCTTTCATACATTTATGATCAATGATTAATAAAGGGGGTTTTGATTTTAATTTTTATAAGGGAGTGAAAATATGGATTCTTGCAAGAATCTCGACGTTGTTTGGAATACAGGAAAACTGTCACAATACGACATTTATTTTGTTATCATTGGCGATTACAATTCTGAGCGAATTTACCGTTAACAT
The DNA here is from genome assembly GCA_031002005.1 of Vandiemenella viatica. Lineage (NCBI taxonomy): Eukaryota > Metazoa > Arthropoda > Insecta > Orthoptera > Morabidae > Vandiemenella > Vandiemenella viatica. The sequence continues at coordinate 12,154,777 of JARYHS010013631.1, read as the reverse complement.
TAACACAAATTGGCAAAATCATAAAAGCAACGCTCAGAGGTACAATTAGCAGTCATGAGCAAGCAAAAAATTGTAATTTACTTTTAAATCCATCTCAGAATTAATATGGAACCAAGAATGATACTTGGAAACAGTGTATAATACAAGTTATGACGACCCCAGACATATGTAACATAACAGTGAAACTTTACATTTCAAAAAAATCATGGGAGCCACGAATTAACAATATGCCATTCGAAAATAACTGGTTCTGGCAAATTACGCCACTAGCTCAGGGGTTTTTCCGTTACAAAGTTAGAACATGGATCTATCCTCTCAAAGACGCTTAAGGGTTCAGTTTCACGGAATGCACAATCAGGTGGCTTGGTCGTAATAATTTACCATTGCAGTTCTGCGTCTGATGTCTGCGGTGTTCGGAGATGACCCACGGTATGTGAGACTGTCTTACAAGGCGGTTACAGGCACGTCCGATCTGGTAATGCGCATTATTGGCTGTGTCGCCGTGCGAAAACTGCTCCAGCCAGTTTTCCGACACCAGGAGTCAGACTGCCGCAGTTAGCGAGAAAGGCCAACTTTCGGACTCCGCCACAGACTAGCCAAGAATCGAAAGAAGCTCATCGCTCTATGATCTGCGAGGAAACCTCTGGCTCCGCCCCTTGCAGTCTCGAAGATCACATTTAACAGAAAATTCCCAGGATTTTACGTTATGTACTCATTTGGATTGGCTTTTCTGGTTGGCACCTAATGTCACGTGATATACCAGATATCTTATTCGCTCGACGTGTATATCACAGAGGTCGGAAATATTCGGCTAAGTGAGAGCGTATTCGGGTGGTGGGTTTTTCGCACTGGGGCAGTGGCCTATTGTTGACTGAGCACCCCAAGGTTAAAACCAGTGTTGTCCGGCAAATCCCTTACCTCCGACTTCCTGTCACCGTGACTCGGGAAGGTCACGATTAGCTTCAAGCCTACACAGCTCAATAATTCTTTAATATTCGTTGCAACAAGATACACTGAATGTTCATCATTGCATTACAGTCCTCCCTTGGAATCTTGCGTACTTTGGGAAATTACTAAAAAAAAAACTATCTAGGTGGTCGCCCAAGATTTATGAAAATTACTCTAACATTATGACTTATATAATAAAAAATGCACATTAGAATGTGGCGACAGCGTTACATTATAGTGTGTCAGGGATTGGAATGAGTTACCAAGAGAAATGATGAATTATTTACCGAAACGTTGAACGAATTTAAAGATAAAATCTGTATAGGGCAAATGTAGGTTGGTGTAGGATAGGGGGAAGGTGGGAGTGTATGGAAATTGTCACCGGAGCGTGTGTTCCATTGCAATTAAATTAAAGTAAATTAAAATATTCGTTTACATAATAGAAGGTTTAGTAATAAAATCAATCTGGTCTGAAGTTGTTTCCTTGACATTATCACACAGCAATAGTTTTATTATAAAGTAGTCAGTTGATTAGTTACTGCCTGAGGCGCGAAAAAAACAGGAAAAATATATTTAAATGTATTGTTTCGGATTATGTGTCAGCGAGAACTTATAACGTATCGAGACGAAAAATATCCTATATCCTGACCTACGAAATAAATTATCACAATGTGCAGGTTTGTTAAAATACTTCCATCAGTTTAGGCGTGATGTGCTAACATACAGATAGACAAAAATTCTCTATTTTTACGATTTTTTCATCACTAGTAGTTTCCATAGCTCTTCTTGAAATAAATTTAATCTACAGACTCAGCTTATCTAAAATGTTTTTATATTGTACAGATTTTTAACAGCTGCACTTGGACATCAGTCCATTGATCAAGAAGTGTTATGAACATTTGGTTAGTTAGTCTGTTTTACTACTGCATAATTCTTTAATTTGTTACTGTGCAGAATCCTGTACAATATTTTGTGTATTTGAAATGAACTATAACGTATTTGCACGTATCTGAGTGACCCATCAGTCAGGATAGCTCGAAGCAGTTTCTTGGTCGTAGTGAGAATTTAAATCTAAAATTTGCAGAGGGCAAATGTAGGTTGGTGCAGGAAAGGGGGAAGATGGTGTGAATGGAAATTGCCACCGGAGGGTGCGTTCCATCCCAATTTAATTAAATATTATATTATTAAGTCGTTTGTATTGCATTAACAGCGAAGTACCATTTGTCTTATAAAATATTGTTTCCCATGAAAGTTTTAAGTAAATAGAAACTATGTGAAGACCATGCAGATTCTTAGTATAAGGAATGCAAACGTTACCGATTAAAAATTCATCATAAATTATCGCAGGATATCGTATCTTCTATTATTTTTAATTATTACTTTATTTCGTGTGGGATTGACAGCACAAATAAAATGAAATTTCACAATGTAGACTCCATATATTACAATCCCATTTCATTTTCCAGTTCTGTTTACGTTTTCGCGCCCCAGTCAATATCCCGAAAGCTCCAATAATACACGCTCATCATTATCTTTTCTCGTATCCTTTACTCCAGTTAAATCCATTCCTTACATTTTGCCACGTAAAATGTACCATAGTTACGACATAAAAAAGTTTAGAGCTCTTAATTTTTATTCCTTTCAGGTCTGATATTCATTGCTGCAGTTGTAATCTAACACATACATTCTTAACCTTGATCCTGAGGTTTCTTGTTAGGCCCACAACTAGTAGTTGAATAACATTCCTTCCAGAAAGTAATCATCCGAAAAATTCTCTGTGTACCTAACAATTATAAAAAAAATAGATAACTTACTTAAGATAGAAGAATAATAGCACAGATTTACGTTGCATATTCTTTCCTTTTCAGTCATCCCGCTCCTGAGGGAAGTCCTGTAACATGGAACAGTTTTTCACTAAGCGAGACTAACTACTTGGATATGAAATTCGACTTCGTTGAAAGGCAGGATCTTCTGGAGGAACGCATGCAGATATGGAGGAGCGCAGTGCCCTTCTGAACAACCAGTATGCCGGATGTATAAGAGAAAGGAACATCATTAATATGGTCTGCATCAACTAACACATACACCAGAATCATGTTTCAAAAAAACAGTTACAACACCAGCAATATACTTTATGTAGAATATTTAGGAAGAGTAATCCTAACTTTTCTTACACAGTTAAACTTCAAGTAAATGATGTAAGAATCGCACTATGCTAAATTCTGTTTTAATAAACACAATAAAGAATAAAGTTTCTAAACAGTTTCTTGTTTCCATATATTTAATATATACTTCATACGGATATATTTTGCTTTTTATCTGTTGTATAGTTAATAATATGTGTTTAAAAATACAAGTATATTAATAACAACACACTTTAATAGTCATTACTAGTTGTACAACAGTTAGGTATTTTTTGTGACTTAAGCCTTTCTACTCGTTTAATCCAACGCTCCTCCTCTTAAAGTCGTCAGCCTACATCTTCAGCCCTTACCACCTACGTCCTCAATTATCTGCCTCGTATAATATAATTTTTGTTTGCGGTTTCTTCCTTCAACTGTTCCCATCTCTAACAAATTAACTAATCTTATGTCTCTTCGAATCTGACACTTCATCCCGTCTCTTCCGTCAGCGAGACATTTCTACAAATTTATTTCTCGTTCATTGCTTCCAAACCTTATTAATTTTGTATTTCATATTTCCTCTTAAGTTTCAAAAGCCGCCACCGCATTTCAAAGCTTGAATTCTCCTTCTTTCCAGTAACCTAAGTTCCACGCTTAACTTCCATTAACTGCTGAGCTCCACATATTCAGTTTTAGAAAGTACTTCATTAGTCCCAGATCAATATTTGAAATAAACAGATTTCTTTTTCAAAAAGGTTCTTTTCGCTATTTCTACTCTGTTTTTAACACCATTCCTGCTCAGGGCATCAGTTACAGAATCAACATAAATCTGTTACCACTTTTCTTACATTTCATGACTTGTTTCTTGATTTGGTTTCTATTTAGTCCGAATTCTTCCTTCAGTATTTTTTTCATGCCATTCAGTGGTTTTTCAACATGCTCATTCTATTAAAATAAAATGATATCGCAACGTATTGATTGTTTCTTCTTGAACATGAATGCCTTATATGTATTTTTTATGACTTACGTTATTACTTCCTATCCATGTAACTTTAATATTAATAATGATAGACTACAACCTTCTCTTAAACCCCTTTTATGTGATGACGTCCTTGCGAATATCTTCTTTCATTGCAGTCATTTGATTATGATAAAGATTCCAAATTATTCTTTCATCTCGAGCCTTACTGGTAGTATTCTTAAAGGTAGATTTATTTCTACTTTCACTCAGATTCCCCTAAACACACTCTAAACTTTGCTTAATATTTCTTCACTTACCGTTTTACTTTTCTGTATATTGAAGTAGTCAGAAATCTTTATGGGC